>JAUESI010000010.1:11260966-11346333 GCA_032275145.1 Synergus laeviventris | reverse complement strand
TTCAGTAATCGTCACTAAACTACTGAAAATTTCAGCAACTTTTCTCTGATTCTCAGTGGATTTTCAGTGAATGAAATCTTAAATTATTTTGTTTATAATAATCATAAAAATCGATTAATTACGCCTAGTGATTAAATTATTGTTTATAGCAACTATTTAAAACGTACTGACATTTAAAAAAATTAATTCTTTGTTTAAAAATGGGTTTTAAGGGAGTCGGGAAGGGATTTGTGAAAGAAAGCTGAGGAAGGTAGTTGTAAAAAATTAAAAAAGAAATAAAAATAACACGAAGTATTTGAGAAACAATTGTATTCCTTATAAGATTGTTTTGATTCAAAATGCAGGCAATGAAATGTTTATACAAAGTTTGCTCTAATTAACATTTACTCATTATGTTATTAATTATAATTACGAGAGTAATTAAATCCATATTTTATTACTAGTTGAAAAATATGTTTGTGTTATTTTTCCGTGAAATAATATTTTTTGCAAATGCAATAAAGCGTTAAATTGCGCGCCGGCGTCGCGACGCTGTTTTTCCTTCTCTCTTGCACTTGAGGCATTGATCAACCCCTTTTATGAAGTCGTTGCGTTGGGACAGTAGAATAGTACCAGGCGTGTAACGCCTGTTGCTGCACGCTTCTTCCGTCGTGTTTCTCTTCCGGAACAAGCCGATTCAGTATTATAAGTAAAATTTACTAAAAATTCAAATTAAGAAGAAAATAATAAAATACATTTTTAAATAAACATTCCCAATAATATTCGACGCGAGTATTTATCTCAGAAAACTAAAATTGTTTCCTGCCTTTTTTATTTTCCTATCAACAATTTTTATTTAAAGAGTCTTCAGTTAAGCTTTTAGTGTTGAATTAAAGTTAATTAGTGTAATTGTTTTTTCAATTATCCCGCGCGTCTAGTTTCTATACTTATAAGAAAAGAACACGTGAGCGGTGATCGAACGCGCTGATGTGCTGAGTGTGTTATCCAGATTCTTATGGATGGAAAATAATGCATGATAAAAGGAATTAAGTTATAAAAAATTATATATAAAAAGTTATATATGCTTTTTAGGAATATTATCCATTTTGTTCTAAATTCAATATTTATTAAAAGATTATATTTTGTTTCAAGCTTTGTAATTGAGTAAAATAATAAAAAAAAAATAGAAAATGTGTAAAAATAATCATTTGTAAATAAGAGTTTTGAAATAGGAATATTTCAAGCCCTACTCATTCCTAATATTTGCATTTGCGTAACAGCTGAAGTAGTCAATGTAAACGTCTCTGCTTTTCTATTTTGCGTTCTAAGCTCCTTTATTTTCATTTATATTTAAGTATATTATATATCAAGATCTTTTTCTTTTAAATTATTATTCCAATTTCCATATATTTTATTTTTATCATTTTTTATGTTCCCGCGTGTAGAAAATGAAGTTCGGGTTTAACGGGGCCTCTCCGAGATTGCCCCTTTTTTCGGGTAAATATAAATTATAAATATATAATACATGATTTTTTATGCTGAAAATCTTTTGCCTTGACATATAAAGTAAACTACTAATTTCAGATAAATGTATGCTCCTAGTAGTAAAAATGAGCGTGAAAATATAAAAATAAAACTAACTATCTAAATAAGAAAAATCGCCTTCAATTTCAAGTTTTTGGAACCTAATTTTGTGATAAAGTTCAAGAATGAGTTTAGAAGAAAGACTCTTCAGTCAATCTTCGGAAGGAAGCGAAGATGGTGAATGCTTCCTGAGAACTGTGGTGGGTAATTTCAAAACAATATCTGACTCATCTCATTTTTAATATACGTATCACTTCCTACATATACTAGATTTAATTGAAATGACAAAATAGAGAATAAAAGTGCATTTATTTCCTGAAAAGTTTTCCCGTCGGCTTTATTTTATAAACCTGCGTGATCTCTTTTTTTCCCGCGTGTATTCTAATTCTATCTTTTTGTTATTCATCAGTATCGATTATAACGTCACTTTTATGGAGATCGACGTACCAGTTTTGTTGATTTGTCTTTTCCGCGAGGCTATCCGGTGAATATTACTCCATTTCAGTTTCTCTTGCACGTGTTCAGATTTTTACCAGTGTATATACATTTTCGTGAAAACAAAACAACTCGTGCGTGTATTGTTGGATCTGCAACGTGCAACAAGGGAATTCAATGTAAGCACGTGTTAAAGCATTTCGAGGCCATGAAGCGACAATGTTGGAAAACCAGTGTTTCCTCAATAGGGTAGTCCTTGCGACAATTGGTCGCGATAACAAATCGAGTGTTTCAACTTTGTGGCATGTCCTTTTCAAATGATATCAGACGTCTGTCCTCTTTATTTAAAAAGACAAAAATTCATATTTTCATTCGCTGATTACGAACATTGAAAACTTAAGAATCTCAACACATATTTCTAAAAAGAAAATACATATTGTTACTATTTTTCTCTGTTCTGAATATTTCCCTGCGAACAAGTGCAGAGTTTATTTCATTTATTAATTACGTCTTCGGCGCTTAGAATATTTTTGGAAGACCTTGTGGACTATCTACTAAATTACGTAATACTTCTGCGAGAGATATTAAAATAAGATCCTTTTCAGTATAGAAGTAAAATTGCGCATAAGCCGCTGGATAATCTCTCAAGGGCTCTAGATCGCTGAGTCGATGAGACTCTTATATTTCATTGAAGAAATTGTAAGAAAGTAGATTTGATTATTTTAATCTGTATATATTTAAATTATCAAGCACCCATTTTTAATAATAATATTTTTTAATACCGCCAAGTGGAGCGAATCCAAGTCACGTTTCAGTTTCACATGTTTTTCTTGACATCAAAATTGTATTGGAGCAACAAAAGTATCTTGTTGTTTATGTAGATATCTAATAATTTTATCGGTTTACGTAATTTTGAATTATTTATTGATTGTCGTTGCATAATTAACTCTTTAATATTGATTTTTGCAGGATACAAGAACACACGTAGTCGTGGAACTTTATGATACGGAGCGATCTTATGTGGAGGCTCTGCAAATACTAGTCAATGTGAGTTCACAAATTTAATATTCTAAAACATTTTTATCTTTATAAATAATCATAAATTTTAAACTTCCATTCTTTGTATATTGCTTCTTTGTTAGTAAGATTTTATACTCTTCATCAATATTTACGTAAGAGCTTCTCCATAATAGGAATATAAATTATGTTTACTAAGATTCATATTTTGCATTGACCTATATTTATATAAATATAGCCTCTTCTTTATAAACAAGTAAATAATTGAGAACATGAATAGAATTATAGGGAATTCATTAAAGAGAATTTAAATGAAATATTAATTCCCGATAATTAAGGAATTAGATCATGTAACTGAATTTTAATCATGCTTTGCGAAACTTTGCCAAAACTAAAGTTGCTCGTGCAGAAATTGCCCTATTTAGCCCTATTTAAAATAGGGTTCTGATTAGGCCCTGGTCAGGATTATGGAGTAATGATATAGCAGCAATATCTCATTAATTTCAATCTTACATTGGTGTTCCCAATTTAAAATAATTTGATAAAACTGAGATATTGTTGATAATGAAACAGGGCATTGAAGATTTTTTCAACTCAAACTTAAACATCCTTTCAGATATTTTGACATCTTTGAAATTTTTTATTATCATTAAATATTCCTTGAAAATATTTTTAAAGATTTTTCTAAATTTTTCAATGAAATTCAAGAGATTTAACAGATTTTAAATAATCTAGAAATATTTTTTAGTTTGAAATTACTTGGTTTCAAATCACTTAAAATCTCTTGAAATCTCTTGAAATGCTTTAAATTGTTTTGAAATTTTAATTCTTTAATATCATTTAAAATCCTTCAAAATAGTTAGAACATTTTTCAATTACATGAAACTCATCTGAATTCTTCTGAAACTATTTATAAATTCTTTAAAATCACTTGAACTATTAAAATCGCTCTAAATTCCTTAAAATCACTTAAAATCTCTTGAAATCCTTTAGAAATATCTTTATTTTTAAAATTCTTGAATATTTAAAATCCTTTAAAGTATTTAAAAACATTTTTTATTACTTTAAAAACTTGAAACTCCCCTGAAATCTTTTGAAATTCTTTAAAAACTCCTTAAAACCACTTGAAATCTTTTGAAATCGATATAAATTTATTACAATTAGTTGGCAGCTCTGATCTTGATTTTCAATTATAGGCAGTGAATAGAAATCCAACCAATGGTTGAAAAG
Source organism: Synergus laeviventris (assembly GCA_032275145.1). Taxonomy (NCBI): domain Eukaryota; kingdom Metazoa; phylum Arthropoda; class Insecta; order Hymenoptera; family Cynipidae; genus Synergus; species Synergus laeviventris. The sequence goes on along the minus strand of JAUESI010000010.1, from coordinate 11,342,088 downwards.
AGATTATGGCCTCAGATTTCGGGATTGCGAGAATATATTTTCGATTTCTGAAAATTAACTAGTTAAGTAATCAGATATTGCAAATAATTAATCCAATGATAGTTTTTAAATCTTTATGGGGTATTGACCAGTTTTCCAGATCAGGGCCACACGGGTGTATCCCAAGTTTTAATTAGTCTCATTACCTGAGATTTTGATGCTGTATGGTGGCGAATTCAAAGCATATATTTAATAGGCTCTTTTCACTATTTTCGCTAGATTTTTTCGCTAAATGTACAAATAATACATTTTCGAGCATTTAAAAAATTGTTTTAGTTGAATCAGATTCGTGTAAACAAGCTTTCGCTTAGTTTATTTTCAATGATCGAACAATTATTCCAGTTCCGTAATCATGCTCACATAGATCCGGTCGATCCACTCGCATAACTAGTCTTCTCATTAACCCCCGACGTTGAGTGCAGCTTATGCCATAATCTAATCAATAAATTCCTAGTTCACTGTACATATATGTGTGTATTTCTTTTTTGGAAGTCATCCGAGGACATTCTGTCAGGAATTTCAAATAAATGATAAAAAATTTTATATTCTTATAGCAAAATTGGGATAAAATAGACAGATCTTAGAAAAACTGTAAAACTATATTTCAAAAACTAGATAACAGTATTTTCAAATACAATAAGAATTTAATTCTTGCTGATGTTGTTTAGCCGCTTTTGATTCTAAAACAGTAGCAGACAATCGAACGACACAGAAAATTTTAGCTATTTTTTTATTTTTCAATTCTAAAAAAAAGTCTTCTAACATTTTGAAACTCTGCCAAAATGTACTTTGGTTCGAGTACTTTACCCACAATCAGTTATTTTTTAAACAGATTTTATTGACATTTAATCAAAATCATTAAAAAGAAGTTTTTCATTTGCAACTAAATCTTTCTCGCACGTTCTAGTGTTAGTATTGTTAGTATATATATATATTTTGTTAGTATTAAATATTTAAAGGATAATTTAACGGCATTAAATATGAAAATAACCGAATAATTATAAAATTAAAATTAAATGCATGATTTTTCCAGAGAGAGGTATATTTCAATATGGTCTGATCGTGTATTATCTCTTTCTACTTAAAGTAGACGTAGTGCTCAGTCTGACTACGAGATTATAAGTGTTTCTATTTCCAGAAAGTTATCTGTCATATTACAAATAAAAATCATCGAAAGTCGATTTTTACATAGGACCAATTTTGATCTTTTTAAATACAATATTTAATAGAGTTCAAAATCTTATACTCTCTTCTTAAGGGCATGTGATACTTTACCATAAGAGCAATTTAGTTTCCCTAAAAAACAATTTTTCCATTTCGAGTTACTATATATTTATAACTAAATTTGCGCTTATGGTAATAACCACATGCCCCTAAAAGAGATTAAATATAATAAATGTATTCCAAATGACTAAAAGGATTTGAAAACCCGGTCTTTGTCTCAGTTCCAAAAGCACAAATTTGTCCTGAAATATCCCAACTTAAGAGCCTCCCTTCTTTAAGTGAAAAGCCGTGCAAGTCTTTTATATTTTAAGTGGCGGTGATGCAATCGTCTAAATCCCCGGAGGATAGTAACACGTGTTCACTTCTGTATCAAAGCGCGATTTGAAAAAGAAATAAGTGCCGATAAATCAGTCCATCGAAATACCTGAACGATAGACCCGGAATAAAGGCGCCATGTAAATAACTTCGCGACGCTGGCGGACACGGCGCCAAGTTGGGGCGAGTGAAATCATATTTTGTAGTGTGAAAATTTGAGGGATAAACATATGGATAACTCGTATACGTAACATGTCGTTATACATATTACCCCAAGGAAATGGGCATGCACGCCATGCATTTCCATTCAAGGGTAACGTCTCAGGGGCGACTGACACACATAAACATTTATATGGACTTATAAACGAGGCCGAAGGATCTCTTTATATTCACAGGATCATTGTTTCTATCCACTATCTTGTCCTTGTCAAATTCTTCTGTCAGGCGGTTTTTTAAAAAGCGCAAATCCCCATGGCAATTTACTAACATTCATAAAAGCTATTATATCTGACGATCATTATATTTTTTTAATTTTAACTAATATATATATTTGAAAAAGGGGAAAAATAAGCTTTCGGGACATTTTAATATAACTGTTATGTGACATGTGATTTATCCGAACTGCAGTTCGGCTATTTACGGAGGGCAGAAAATGTTTTTTTTTTTAAATGAACGGAGCTTCAATTACAGAGATTTGTTTTAAGGACGAAGTTTAAATCCGGTCTCTGAAGGTAGTTTTAAATAAGGAGATAAAAGTGTTCACAATAAATGGGAAATAGGTAATTGGCAATAAGAGAAAGAAAAATAGTCTAACTATTGAAAAAGCTATTTCCTAATTGGTAACAAGAGAAAAGGATCTGGCATTGGGTCATTGCTAGAATTAAAGTTAGTTATTGTTATAAAACTTTGATTTAAGCAATTATTATATCATTATTCCTTTTCAATGTATTATCTCTAGTATTTTTACTCTTCTTTATTAAATTCAATTCCAAGAGAAAAACCAACAAATCGATTTTTCGAGCATCAATATTCACAGGGCAGTGTGCCAACGATTAATTGTGATTTATGTTCTCGGTCAATGTAAATTAAGATTATCATTGAGTTGAACCGTTTAGCTAGGATATAGGATTTTAAATATCGTTTCAGAAATACTTGCAACCTCTCAAGAGCTCGGAAAATGCAGGTCTTGTGGACTCAGCAACAGTCGATGAGATATTTTATCAGGTATAGTTTTTACTAATTCAAGTACAAGTAATATACTAACATATATACAAGTAACATAATGTATTATTACTAGGAAAATTTAATGACTTAAAATCTTTTCCTACATTTATTTCCTCGTGTATTATAAAAGGATAATATTTTTTAAAAACTAAAGATAACAAATAAATGCGTTCTAGATTCCAGCAATACACAGTCACCATGAAGTATTTCTTGAGGAATTACGAAAGAGGTTGGAAATTTGGGAACACGGACAAACAATTGGCGATGTGTTTCTCGAGGTGGTGAGTATAGCTAGTTTCCATTACTAATATCAATAAATAATTTTTGTTTCAATGCTGTGAGTGGTAAGTTCTAAATTGCTATTTTCTAAAAAGAAGTCAGAGTTCAAGTTTGAAAAGTCAGCACTTTTCCACTTACTGGAACATAGTATATTAAGAAGTGAATTTTCTACTGGGAAAAATGTTCTATTGAAGAATGCGTCTTTAATCCGCCGGAGTTCACCACTGGCCCATTACTGTTGACCAGTACAGATAATTAGTAATTTTCTCAGTACTGGCAGAGCGTTAGCTGCAGACGACAGATAGTAAATATAAACATTATGAAAAAAAATTTTAATTATGTTCGCCTTATTTATTTAGAAAATTTAAATAAAGTAAAAATATAATTATAATTTTATTGAAAAGAAACCTTTAAAACAGACTTTTAATTTTGTTGAGCAGTTCGAAATTTGATTTATAAATGGACTCACAATTTATTAATAATTATTTCTTTAACAACTTTTTTGATTTATAGTTGAAGTCCTTATCAATCTGCGGTTTTTAATAATTTTTTAAATGACGGGCATTTTAGTGGGCCATCAGTTTGCCAGTACAGAACCAATACTGGTGTCCAGTACTGTGCCAGTCGTGAATTTCTACCTGGGATAATATATTATTTGTATAATTTATCAATAAATTGAAAATAACCAAATCTATCATCTTAAACAGATTTTTCATTTCTAGTTCATGAAACCTTCAGTGTTGGAAACCTACACACTTTTCCTCGATAATTGGAAATCTGCGAAAACGGCTATTAAAAACACGTGCCACTCAAAACCTGCCTTTGCTCGATTTCTAGAGGTAAGTTAAAAAGCTAATAAGTTGTGACCCTTTTTAGAGAAACTACTTCTTCCATAAAATATAAATATACGAATGAAAATTTGTGGGAGTCAACAACTGTGTTCAATAAATTTCTTATAATTTATGACCCACCTAAAGTTGGCATGTCAAGTTTTTCGCCCTGTGCCACGCAAATGTAAGCTCGAGCTGCTAGAATTAGCTTTACATATAAACAGTGGAAAGTTGGAACTCATTTTATTTTGCCGAGGCCATATTTGACAAAATCCAAAATTAGAGCCTGGTGACCTCAACTAAGACCAGTTCCGTCAAAAGTAATTTATTTTAGCCATAACGTGCCTTAAAATAAGCCATGCAGGATACTTTATTCTAAAAAGAGGTTGCTTCCTGCAAATTGTCTTTGAGCCGCTTTTAGTATTAAAATTTCACATATTTTTATCAGGCTATGGAAAGGGAGCATAAAGGAAAGCTAGGACTGGATCAACTCCTGATTCAACCTGTACAGAAAATTCCTAGATACGAGCTTTTAATTCAGAGGCTATTGAAACACACGGATTCCTCTCATCCGGATTATGAGCTTCTTTCAGCTGCTCAGAAAGAAGTTCATGAATTGGTGGTGAAAATTAATTGCACAGAGAGGGAGAGTCTTGAATGGGAACAACAGCAAACGACACTAAAAGAGGTTCAGGCACTTGTCGAAGGACTTGCTGGAATAGTAGCTAACGACAGGTTGGAATTTTTTATTCAAATTTTTTCTGAAGTTTATTAATTGCATTTTTTAATTAGGTATTGTATTATAATATATTATATTTCCAGAGCCTTTATTCGACATGATTTAGTGACAATTGCATCAAATCAAGGCACTAGGAAAGAACGAGCCCTTTTCTTATTTTCGGATCTTCTCGTTATAACGAGTATCAAAAGAAGAAGTGGAACGATTAGAAAACCATCGACGTAAGTTTTTTTTGTATTATAGTTAGCTACTAATCAATTACACTAATCAATAATTGTAATTACTCTACATTGGATAATTATCTTTGAGTAGGAGTTCGTGTCCTAATAGTCTGGTGGGTCTTTTGGAGGCAAACAAGTACAAAATGTTAATGAGAATCACTCTAGATGATTTAGAAGTGATGAAAGGTAATTTATTGACTACTTTAATTCGTCCTTTGATCTAATTCTTTAAGAAAAATTCTCAGCGTCTAATAAAAAAATTAATCACAGCCAAGGATGAAAATCTGCGAAGAATGGCACGAGAAGTGGACCATTTGCGAGAGGACTGTGCAACTCTGACTCATGTGCAAGAACTAACAGCGACCTTACATGGAGCAAGACTGCAATTGGAGGACTTGGTCAAAGAATTATTAGGTCAGGCACAGAGACAATTGGCAGAAAGGAATGCTGCACATTCCCAGTTGGCTTGTCTGGAACTTACACTTAATACCCAGTAAGTGTATTCTTTAAATTTCAATTAATTTAAATTTAAAGAGAAAAAAATTCTTCTATTCTAAAAGTTTCAGAAGGTATTGAATAAAAATGTTTATATACTTTCAGAGCAGGAATCGAGAACCTTTCCATTATGTTTACGAAGCCGGATAAGAGGGCGAGTTGGGAGGAGAGTTTCAATGAAGCCAAGCAAAAGTTGGGTAAGTGATTTTTTATTCTAAGTGTGCACCTTGTGGCACGTGGCGTTGTTTGTCCGGAAACGGAACATCAAAAAATTAAGCAGGAAATTGAGATGTCGCACTGGAATCTAGCTCTTAACTCGGTGTAAATTTCAGCTTTGTCAGCTGACAGAAGACCTTGCCCCGAATTCGTAGGACCTTTGCCAATTCGAAAGACCCGAGCTGGCCTTCAGTTTACTTGTGCTGCACCCACCCTGGCGAACGAGCATGGAATAAGGGACGTCTGGGTCTGCAATAGTGATGGATACGTGGGTCAAGTTTGTGTCTTGAGTCTTAGTCCTGAACCTCCTCAAGTCACGTCTTGCAATGGGGTTTGCAATTCCAGGATTCTTTGCGTTGCAGGCATTCCTGCTGCTACTGCTGGGTAAGAAGATTTATCCTGCTCTTAGTCCTTCATCTGAAAAAAAAATATCTTCAATTCTTTAATTTATCGCTCTCTTTAAAAGATATTTCTGTTCCAGGTCGAACTCCTGCTTACCGAACAATAGCACATTTGTTAATAATAAAAGCGGTATTAGTATTTCGATTCAGGATACGGACACAAGTAGTGGAAATATTCAACTAGACAGGTTCGTCAAAAGTGAAGATTTAGTTAAAACAAGTTCAGACTTGTACCTTTTAATAATACCTTTTCTAAAAACTACAGTTCTAATATTTGCAATTATATTTTCTTTTTTTGAATTCTGATATTAAACTTTTTTACTATTGAACAAGAGAGTTAAAAAAGTGAAGATACTGCTTCTGCAGCCTCTGTTCTATTCTTTACTCAAGACTCTAGAGACTAAGAGAAAGATGGTGGAAGAGGTCAATGAACGATCCTTAAAGACGAACGACTAATGCGTTGATGTGATCCTTTTACAGTAGTTCGAGCTCCGATGATTCGGATTCTGACGACATTCCATGCGCGGACGCAGCAAGCACCTCTTTGGGAGGTGACGTATCTAGTATTGATGGTGCAACCAACGAAGAAGACTTTAATCAGCCCACCATGTGGTTGGGAACCGAAGATGGTTGCATCCATGTCTACAATTGTAGCGACAACATCAGAATTAAGAAAAATAAGGTCAAAATTCAACATGGCAGCAGCGTCCATTGTATAATGTAAGAATTCTTTCTTTTTTTCTCTTATTGATTTCCACAACAAGTGATTCTTATTAATTTGATATTTTATTTCTAATTATTTTAGGTTCAAAATATTAATATCCAAAATTTTGTCACATTCTGAAGTTTAAAGATTTTTTTAATATTATACTCATATAGGAAATATTGCTGCTAGAAAGTAGCTATTATCCTATCTCTCGCGCTAATTTAATACCAAATGACCATGTTTATATGAGGTGCATATTTAAATCCTTTTACAGCTACAGGCGCGTAAGTTTTGTTCTTCAATTATTTATTTGAGAAATTAAAAAAAGAAAATACAATCAGTTTTGAAAGAATTTTGTCATCTAGATTTTATTATCTACTTTTTGAACTATTTATAGGAGAAAAAAATTATCCAGTTATTTATAACTAATTCAATAATTAAATTTTCATTTTTCAGATATCTGGATAACAAAGTCTTCGTTTCCTTAGCAAACGGTGATGTTACAGTATATACACGAGACCAAAGTAAGAAAATTGACAAAATCTTCTAATACTTTAAGATACTTTCATAATTTTTGATTGGCTAATAAAAATTTTTTTCAGCGGGAACATGGAATACCGCAGATCCAATGACCGTTTCCGTCAGCACTGTCGCTTCTCCTGTTACCAAAATGCTTCCAGTATCTGGAAAATTATGGTGTGGTTGTCATAACACCATAAAAGTCTTAAATACATACTCGTTGGATATCGAACACACCTTTACAGTTAGTAACGATGCTAGTCGATCGATATCCTGTATGGCGAGTTCGGGAGGTCTTGGGGTTTGGATCTCATTGCACAATAGTGCAGTACTAAAATTATTTCATGCGAGCAGTTACGAATGCTTATCTGATATAAATATTGCTCCAGCAGTGACGAAAATGCTAGCCAGTAAGTTTTAAATCTGAAAAATTTCCATGGGACTAACTCAGTTTATATATGTAATTAAAAATTGTAACTGGATTCTAGAAATCAAATTAGTTTAAAAATACCCAAACCTCTAATTGAAAATTAGGTTTATTTCTAATTGACGTAATTATTTTGAAATTTATTTTAACGAAAAAATTAATTTTGTTGCAGGTTGCGATGACATAATTCGACAACATAAGGCTGCATGCCTTAGGGTTACAGCTCTTTTGGCTTGTAACGAATTATTATGGATTGGGACAAGTGCAGGAGTACTTTTAACGATGCCTATTCCTCATATTAAACCCTCAACGCAAAGACTGTCGCATCTTCCAATAGTAACAGGTGAATTATTATTTTTCATTCTTTGTTTCAACTATTTCCAACAACAGTTCAAAACTTCAAACTGAGTCTTTGATACGCCCAAGATATTTTATACCTAATGCTGAGTTGAGTTTAAAATTAATGTTGATAAGTTTTTCTGCATTTAATACACACCCTTTTGTTCTCCAAGATTTTCTTCTATTCATATAAAAAATTAATTCAATGGAACATCAAATAAAACAAAATTTGAAAGTTAAATCCTTACAAAAAGGATTTGTTCCGGGGCAAATAGAGACATTTAAATAATACATTACACAAAAAATATAATAAACAAATGGAAAATCAGCACAGTGAAGTGGATAAAAAGCTATCATGACCCATTAATTCGAAAATAAATGGCTTTTGATAGAGTTGCCCACTTTATATTTGGTGCTTTTCGGTATATAGCCTCTTCTTTTTATGGCAATTGTCACCGGCGAATTCGATTTGCACTTGAGTTTTATCGCAGTCAACTCAAGCACTTTCCGCATTTTTACTAATAATCCCGGGAATAAGGATTAATAGATTGAGTGATAATTTAAATGCTAAATTTGGCAATAAGCGAATTCATAACCACAGATTGTTGAGGCACACGCACTATTCAGCTATTAATAATTCACATTAAACAAATCGTTCAACTGTTGGGGTTTTCTATTTATAATAATTAACGTTCACATTTTCACAATCTTTCTATCTAATTTTTTTGAAATTCCCATGAAAATTCAAATTGAAAATGTAAACGTGTAAAAATAAGAAAATCAAAACTCTTTCACAGCTCATCGTATCTCCAAATAATATATCAAATTCTGCCTTCTGCACAAATTCTTAAAAAACTGTTGCATTTTTTCTCTTGGGGTGACTCGGGAACATCTGAATAAGAATAAACAAATTTGGAATCTCTATTAAAAAAATCCTCGTGTTTTCCTCGTCTGAAAATAACAAGAGGATTTTCTGGAATTAATTGATGAATTCTATAGAATTCAACTAAATCCACCAGCGAATATCGCAGCTATTCCTTCTTGAATGAAGAAACATTCAACAAAAGACGGATTTGAACAACTACATACTACAAGACGATGTAAACAAAGCAGCGAGTCTGCTTATGCCGCAGCGCGCAGCTTGCAGGCTTGTAAACATTTGTAAACGATATGAGTCGCCCGAAAGCACACGTGACATAAAATATCACTAATACATTTTAATTTTACGAAATTATTAAACAATTTTTACTACATTAAACATGATCATGGAATTCTGGTCTAATTTTGCCGAAACACAGTCTAAATCATACACTTTATGAAAGAAAATCTCAGAGTTCCATGACACGACTTTGATAAAGAATCAAATTGAATGAATTGAATCGAAGATTCTAAAGATTCAAAGAATCGATCACAATGGCGGTTGGCCGATCGCGGGCGGGAACTTTGAAAATTCGATGGCGAATTTTCAATTTGCAATTATTTAAATTTTGTTAATTGTTTCGACTTCAAACTTGTAAATTAAAAAGTAAAGATACTTATATTTGCTAAATTTAACACCTCAAAATAAACAGAAATTAAAAATTAATTATGTGGAAATTGACGGTGATCACATGACATTCTGAGCATGCGCAGTGAACTTCCTCCTGTTAAAAAAATGTGGGAAGATTTAAAAGTGATTTTTTTATGAACTGACATTTTAAATTGTTTTGAAAATTAGATTAAATTGTAATTTGTGTCAAAGATACATAAAATTGGTTGAAAGAGTTTAATATCGACTATTAAATTTACATATTTAGTTTTAAAATTGATTAAAAGGAAATATTTATTGACCAAACTTATGGAGAATTTTTTTTAATTTCACTTAAATTTAGTTTCTTCATTTGTGTATGTTATAATAAAGTTATTTAATGTTTTAGGTGCTCCCCATGGACACACTGGTCACGTTCGTTTCATAACAAGTGTGGAAATGTCAACTCCGCCAAAATCTGATCCTCGGCCAAAAATGAATCGTTACAGCTTTGACACCACCAAGGTCCAGCAGAACAATATTAATCATGGGAAAATCCTTGTAATATCCGGCGGTGATGGCTATGAGGATTTCCGGGGACCTCAGGCTTCCGCAGAGCTTCAGGCTGGTCGGGAAGACTCCACAAATCACCTGCTGCTCTGGAAAGTTTGATACTCCTCGAACCGGCTTCTAGTCCGGGAAATAATTCACGAATGCCGGCATGACACGCCGAGCGAATCGAGTCACGTTGTTTGACAAAAGGAAACCCCACTGGTTCTTGGAAGATCCTTGGGATTCCTGAATTTGCTTCTCGAACCAATGGAAAATACTTTGCCGTATGGAAGAAGCGATTTGCTTCCTGCGAAGTTGAATTGGACGACAGGGTGGTTAGGAAAAGAAATGAAAAAAGTGAGGAAAAGTTTGAAAAACGGTTTGGGATCTACTCTAGAAGTTAGATCCCTTGCGAATTTCCTTATTGGTGAAAGAGAAAAAAATAAGGAGGTTGTAAATCTCCTAAATTGAAAGCTAATTTTCCAGAACGTGTCTTCAGAAGTTTGCCTCTTACAATTAAATCTTCTGCCTAGTCTGAGTATAATAACTTCTTTACTCTCTTATTGTCAGCCAACTTCTAGCTCTAAGCTAGTCAAAATTTAACGAGTTACAATTTTTCTAAATCGCCTTATTTATCAATCGTTTCTACCTAATTATGTATAGGGTTGGGAAAATTAGTTTGCGATTTTTATATAGCGAATGCTACTTTCGAGATTTAGGAGCGAGTCCTAGAATCAGACTAGATTGATATTTATTTTTCTGCGAGATATTTGGAGTGAAGAAACGAATTGTGGCTTCGTATTGCACTGCCTATAATTTCAAGGATACCTAATTATGTAATTCTATGGCAATCATCGTGTTACACAATTTTTCGAGTTTCCGGTCTTTTTAACTTATTTTATTCCACCGAAGAGTGGAGTAGAGATTTTCTGATTTTATGTCAATCGTATGAATCTGATTTGTTATTTTTTTTGTTCAATCTTGTACAAAAGTAGAGACAGCATTTGTTAAAAACTAAAAAAGGAGGATGAGAAAGCTTCTGAAGCTCTAAAAGATTGTCTGAAGTATTGTGTATTTGTATCCATCGATGTTTATATTTCTTGTTGAATATTCTAGAATCATCTTTTTGAAAAGCTTCTATAATGTTGATGATTTTGAAAAAATTAGTCGAGAGTCTGTTATTGCCTTCAAGTAAGACAATATTCTTAATAATCAGATTATAATTCATAATTGTAATTCCTTCTATCTCAATCTAATAACTAAATCTTATTATTAAATGCAGTACCTGAAACAACTTGAGCCTAAAATTCTATAATGATGTGCCAAAATGGTAGAGAATTTGCCTAAGTGAAATTTTTCTTCGTCGAACTCTTCTCTTTTTTGTAAATTAAGTTTTAATATCTCCAGCCACATAATTCTCGACCCGCTAGTAAACTTTTAAATTGTCAAACCATGGCGAATAAAAAATCAGTGTTTAAATTTAATGTGTTAATTTTGTTGTACACCGTTATAGATGTATAAAAACTATATTATACATTTTTATTCAGTCTATGTAAGCAAAGCGACGATAAACTATATTTCCAATGATTCTATGTTTGTGTCTATGAACGAAATGTATATTGGCTAAATATATTTGTACTATATATGTATATTTTGTAGTGTTGCAATTTATTTTTTAAACCGTCAACAAAAACTGTTCATTAATCAATCGTTATGATTATAATTGCCCCATTTCTTAAATATAGAATTTGATAAGATAAGCGCGACTCTGAGATATTTTGTAAACAAACAAAATTGGACGAATCTCAATTCGTACTTGTCTAATCTTCGAAACTGATATTAAAGAACAACACATTTTCTCATCATGCTTTCTAAATTTATTGACGTCAATCAAGCTCTAAAGCTTTCATTTGAATATTACATTGTAAAAGTATTCTTAAAGATTAAAATATATTTGTGAAGATATTTTGTCAGTCATTGATATACACATTTGATAGATGATACACTTATCTACGAAATACGTCAATCTAGATGTACATTAGTAAAAATGTTAGTAAAAAAATAGATCTTAAAGTGTCCTAAAACTGAACAGAATTTTCAAAACTGAAAGTAATCGATTAAAATAAGAATTACGCAAATGTTAATATTATGAAACATTTTGTTGTTACATTGGTTCTTCTTAATTTTATGTTAATATTTTTATATTATATTAGCACAGATATTATGGATTACTTTTACAATTTGATATTATTTTGATACATTCCTTATTTAATTATAAATGGATACATTTACTGACTAGAATTGGATATTTGTTGAGAGTAGATATGAAGAGTAATAGCTTTGAATTAGAAAAAAACATATTTTGAAAATAAACTGTTAGCTTACTATTAAAATAATCTTTGTTACATTGAATTGTTTTTGAAATTAGGAAGAATTAGATTAATTAATACAGTTTTAAAATACTATTGTTGAATTATAATGGCGCCTATAATTGAATGTAAGAACCAATAAATATTCTTCCAAATGCGAACATCATTCTCACTTGCAAAAACAAGCGATCGGAGCTTTTTGCTCAATTTGAATAGCTTATGAAATGTGGCGAAAGCCTTGACTCTTTACAATCTCAATTTTTTTATTAGAATATTTTCTAAGTTTGAATTATGGGCAGTCGTTAAAAAATCTCGATAAAGAGACAACACTTAAAATACATCTTGATAATTTCATATGTTAATATCACTTAAATTCTTATTAAGTTATTTACAATACAAAATCTCTTATAATTTCTTAAACATAGCCTTATACTAAAACGAAGAAATTATAAAATTACAACTTAATTAAAAAATGGAAATACTATTTTTTATGTATATATAAATTAGAAAGTAGGGAAGAATCAAATTATTGTAATTCTCACGAAAAATGGTCAGAAGGGAATAAAATTTCTTACCAACTTTTGTCATCTCTTTTCTTAGGAATCTATATAGATATATTAATCAATCACAAGAAGTGACAATTCACAATATATCTATTTTCACGCCTCAAAAATCGAAATATCGAAAATTAATTAGAATAAAAAATAAGCATGAGTAAAAAATTATTCAAAGTGTAAAAAAGAAATGTTAGAGGTCAAAAAAATAAATAAAACTACCTTAGATTCGTATACATGTTGACACATTTGTACTACTGAAATCTACTATTATTTCAACACTATTCTCAAAAGAATATTTTTGCAGAAAATAAAAAAAAATTATAGGTTATCTTTTATGACGATAGTTATTAACTCATTCTAAGTCAAGTTTCTTTGATGAAGAATGTTTGTGGTTTTTGTCATTAAACTGGTTTTAACTTTTAGCTAAGCACATAAACAAAATATTATGCTTGCCTGGATATGCGATAAATGATCGTTGAATTTTAACTTTGATCAATTTAACCTTTCAAACTGCGACTGAAACTAATTGAGTTTCGTGCTCTTCACTGACTGGTGTTGATGGGGCTTCGGTAATGGGTGTTGGCGAATCACCACTGCTGCAATGTTGTTCAGTCGTTCCTGAATAAATTGATAAATTTAAGTAAAAAACAAGTAGTCAACTAACGGAAAAGAATATCGTATAATCATTTATGAATTACCTGTGAAGGAACTCGACCGACTTCTCTGTGGCCAACAAATACGGCAAAGAGGTTTTAGTAAGCCGAAGTGAGGACGCCTCATTCGCAAAATTACGTAAATATATGGATCCAGAGTAAAGTGGATACACAACAGGATATCAGCTACCACATGAAAGACTCGCAGAATTTTATGAAGAAGGCTCGCATTTGGCACTTTCAATCCATATTGTGCCAATGGAATAGACATCTGAAATAAATTTCAAATTCAGTTTAGAGAGGTATGGAAAAACCGTTCCAATAGAATAATGTTTATCAAAAAAATATCCAGGAAATTGAAGCCCAGGGATTGAAAAGTATTACGGTAATTCAACATTTCATGTATTCATATTGAGATTCGACAAAATTCTAAAGTAAGAGAATGCTTAAAAGAATTTCAATTTTAGGCCTTGAACCTATAAAATGTTAATTAATGTATAAGCGTCCTTTTAAGTTTGTTGGTTTAATGCCATTGTCATATTGTCATGAAGTGTGCATTCAAGTTTTGTAAAAGGAACGCACATTATCGTCCATCGCCATTGCCCTCTAGGGTATTGTTCAAGAAAACTATCCCTGAGATAAAAGAATGGCACTCAAGTTTAGTATTCCGATCAGTGTTCTTCTTGAATTTATCTAAATGCATTAAATGGCCAACGATCGATACAAGGTACAGTTGTCAATACTAATCAAAGAATTTGAGATTTGGATTATGTGAATATTTCTTTTTTTTTTTTTAATTTTTTTATCGTTCATCTGTGGAGGTTTCCAATTTATAATAATTCAAATTATTTGAATTTTTTATAATTTGCAATGCGCTTATATTTGAAAATTTTTCTACATCTCGCGTGGAATTTTCAATTTTTAGCTGGCCCCTGAAGGGACTTACGACCCCTTTACGACCCACAAAGATCCTACTGATATTCGTTCAAACTAAAAGTGTTATATTATACTTTAAAGTTAGATTTAATTCCCACAAAATATATAAAAAATTGAAGTTAAAAATTATTCTTTTAATTGTTAATAAGAACTTAATCTTCTCTTCTAAAAGTAATTTTTTGGTTTATTTTGAAGTTGATGATCGGATTAAAAATTTTTTGTAGCAAATAATAAAGGGGCAAAATAGATAGGTCCCTGCCAGGACCCAACTGGGATTTTCCTGTGTGGATTTAGAAATAAAAAAAATATGCAATTACAATTGATAAACAAATATAGAATACAAAATGAATCTTCGGATTTTTCGCACATCGAAGATACGTCTGCTCCTTTCTTCGTTTTCAAAACAAATGAAATATCTTCTTTTTCACAAATTTAAACTTACTTAATTTAGAAAAAAGTTTATTCTTAAATTTAAACATTTTATAGTATTTCAGAAATAGTCTTTTAATAAAACACTGAAAATTATCTTGCAACTATATTTATCGCTTTGGCTACGTGACGTTTGAGGCAAGTACGAATCTTTCAGAAAAATTATACGAAGTTGCCAAATATATTTAAGGAGCAAAAGAAGAAAAGACAGTATAATGTGAAAAAAAAGAGGAAAAAAAAAGACATGAATTGTATTTTCTTAGACTGCGCCTGACCTATATCTCTTTTACTACGTGAAATATTCGCAGAATACATTCTGACTTGTTCTACTGATACGTCAGACTCGACATCAACCTTAATAGAACCAATTTCACCCAATTTATTACATTTTTATTTAAATTTTCAAAAGGTACTTGTTTTCACTATTTCCATTCAAATATGTTAATCAGCCAGTATTAAATATCATATTGGAAAACTGACTAATTCCTGAACATCGACTCCTTCCACTCAATTATTTTCTTCACTGATTTTATCAGTTAGATAAAATGTATGGAAAAGTGTAAATGCATTACTTTGCGACGAAAGTTTATGATAGCTGTATTTTTAGAGAATATTTCTATTTTGGAAAAATTCCCTAGGATAATTAATGAATTATTCATGATGAGAGGCTCACCATTTGGGGCATCCAGCAGACAACGAAAGATATTGATAATACAGCCATAAGTCTTGCAAAAGCCCTTTCTTCGGCTGTAGCCACAACATCTTGAGGTGGA
Source organism: Synergus laeviventris (assembly GCA_032275145.1). Classification (NCBI taxonomy): domain Eukaryota; kingdom Metazoa; phylum Arthropoda; class Insecta; order Hymenoptera; family Cynipidae; genus Synergus; species Synergus laeviventris. The sequence goes on along the minus strand of JAUESI010000010.1, from coordinate 11,326,338 downwards.
CCAGCAACCGTTAAGAGAGGTTTTGCCCTCGACGATGCTCGAGAAATACGTCTTATATTTCCTGCTCGGCGACCCAACCTACTAAGGGCTCGAGAAACTGCCAAATTACACCATACAATGGAAAAGCAGAGGAGAGTGCCTGTTGAACAAAAAAAAAATTAGTCATCGAAACTTTTTTTACTTGACGAAAAGTACTTCACATTTTAAAAAAATTTGGAATCGTTAATATTATACGTACCAAAGAAAAACCAAATGTAGGCGTATGCAATATCACCAGATTCTCTGGCTTCTCTGTAACGACAGCAATGTCCATCCTTAAAATACAAGCCAAATCCAAAAAGTGGTAATGTGGTTAATGCCAAAGCTCCCAACCAGAGTGCCAACATAAATCGCACTATCACTGGGAAAGTGACATGCTGGAAATCACATAAAATAAACAATTTTAGTGTAATTTTTGTTATTAAATATTTTGAAAACTAGCTTAAGAATAAAATTATTTATTTATAAATATAAGACATTGAAAAGATTTTCTGAAAATTTAGCAAGGTTCTTGAAAATATTGGTTAAATTTTCAAGCCTTTTGAGAAACTTTCTTTTTTTTAATCTTTCTAAATTTCTTCAAGCATGTTGCCAAATCTTTTTAAAATCTTGAAAACTTAAAAAATTTGAAACTTCCCAAGTATTTCGAGATATTTGAAATTAAATTCATGGAAGTCGCTTGAAATCTTTTAAAACTCCTTAAAGTCTCGAAACATAACTCAGAGATACGGAAGTAAGTTTTAGGAGTAAGTTTATCTTTATGGGATCAAAAACCTATAAACGTATAAACTCTCCATCGGACTTACCTCCTGTTCGTTCCGACAGAAGCCCAAGGCAATAATTTCGGATAATAAAAGAAATATCTGAACTGTTCATCCCCTTTTTGGGAAAAATGCTTTAGGGTAACATTTATAAATAAAATATTTTATTTCATGATTTTTTTAATATGATTTCTAATCATAATACAAAAAATTTAATTCTGAAGAAAAGAGATAAATTATATAAAAAATACTTGAAACTAACAAGTACATATATTCCCATCAGAAATTGGACGCGCATCTTCATCAGGGATGAAATCGTTTTTCAACCTTGACATTCGACGCTCCGTATAACTTAAAGTTATATTGAAATAAGAGAAGGTTTTTTTGTAGTCTCGTAAATTCATCGTGTGAAATATAATTTCTATAAATTATATTTGTAATAACGAATAAAAATCTTGATTAATTTAGTGTAAAACCCACTTTTTTCCACAATAGAATATTTCTGCGTAATCCAGAGATATGACATAATTAATTAATATGTATTCTCGACAAGAAATATGGATGAAGACTGGATAATATACTGAGGTAATGGAAATAATCCCTTGGTCTACAAGGGTCCTCTGATCCTTTATCATGATCCTGACAAGGTTCTGTTGATATAATTTGAATTTTAATGTTATAATAGAAGCACTTAAAATTTTGACAGTTAAATTGTGCAAATAAATGGGTTGCCCCTGCATTGACAGCTGAAGTACCTCTGTGAAAATATCTGGTACATATTTTTAGGCTATCCTTGATGCTTATATAAACTTGTCCAGCTTTAGTGCAATATTCCATTTTTATTTCATTCAGAGTTGACTCAAGTTTTGTGCAATGATATGTACAAAAATAAATAAATAAATAAAAGTAAATACGTGCAATATATTTAAGTTAGATTATTTCTCTACACTATTTATACTACTTTTGTATATTGAATTTATTATATTACAACACTTTCTGGGATTATTACAATTTTTGATCGTACAGAGAAAATATGAAACTACTCTGACCTTAAAAATTGACAATAACTCGATTGTTTATACATCTCTGAAAGTTTTTCCTCTGAGTCAGCTAACTCCTTCACTATAAAATTTCCTCAATAAACATGTCAAATTAAATTATGGATATACTTCTCTGTAATATTTCAAATTTCATCTCTATTTTAAACCGATCTTTTTCTTAATCTCAAAATCACGAAGATGAGAAACTAGGAGCCAGTAGTTTGTCAAAGATGTATAGAATTTTATTAGAAGTGAATTCAAGTGTAAGCACAAGTTATGTACATATCAAACACAAAAATCTTCTGTAACAAATTAGAAGGTTTCCTGAAGGTCCTTTTTAACTCGCAAGGTGAATTTAACAATATGGTCTTATTATAGATGGTAGACAACATGCGATTCGAATAAAAAAGTTTGCGAGAACATTCATTAAATATATGGGATGTCGCAGTTTCAAAAGAACGCCTATAGTATACGAATATACACATTTATCAAACGGATGGCTGCTGAAGTTATTAAAGAAGATGTACTAATATGAATAAAAAATATATAAATAATGATTTATATTAATGTATATCAATAAATTATTATTAATTAGTTTTTAATATGAAATTAAAGTTCTGATGCAATTAAATAAAAATCAAGCAGAAATTACTCCTTATATCCTTGAACTTTAATATGATCATTCTGAGTCCCTTTTACCCTTAGATCATTTTATTTATCCAAATCTTGATTCGCGCAAAAATAAGATAATCTCAAATTCATATTAAACAATTAAATTGTGATTTTAAAAGCGTAAATCATATTTGGAATCTTATAATGTCTGAAAGCTCTTAGGGCAAGAATTCAGGTATTTTTCTCCCCTTTGGTTTTCGTACGTTCAATTCCAATTCTCAATTTTGAATATATTCAAAATTGATTCTGATGTATACATCAGAATCATCATTATACTTCAGACGATAAAAAATAGTTCACTGCAAGTTTATACAATTTTGTAATGTGACATAGATTTTTTGTTGAAGGCAGATAACTGAGTCATTTGACCTATGACCTTAATGATAAAAATCCGTGATCTGAAAGTGAAACAATGTATTTGATTAATTTTGATGTACTAATATTTTAATATTAGTACATCAAAATTGTTAATCGTGAATTCTTCAATCTGAGTTTTAATAAAGAACACTGATTAATTCACATGAGTAGATTAATTCAGTGTGTCAAAATATCTGAAAGTAATTATTCGAATCGATTAATTTTATTGCTAATTCATTCCGAGGCAAATTAGCATTCAACAGTTCATTTTTATTCTATAGTTAGAGCGCCACTTATGCATATTGAAACCGCGTTGCATGCTTGCATCGATTTACAATCGAACGCCATTGTGCCTCGAAATAAGAATTGAATATAGATTCACCCTACATGGATCCAATTTTATAAATTTATGGATTATATCCATTCAGCATTGCTGCACTGTCTGCTCATGCTGGGATAATTATTGAACATTGACGTCACAATGAAAGAAAATTGAGTTCTTTCGATTTTATACCTATTACAGATAGAATTCTCTTATCAATTGATTAATTCCGGTCAAAGCAATTAATTTTTTAGGGACATTCGAGTGAAGTGACGTCGAAATCAATTCTCTGCTTTACTTCTTTGAAAAGGGACTAAAAAAAAACGGACAAATTGATTGAATGATTGTAGATATAATTGGAACTGAAAATCAATCTCTGTATGAGTTTCTCTCTGAAAGGGTGGTTTTATTCATCACTCGGAATTTCTTTAAATTTACAGGATTAGTGTACTTCTAAATAAATTATGGGCCAAATTAATAAACTTGTTTATTAATTTATTATCCGGATCCATACAGCCTCCCCCCTAGACAATAAATTTGGAGATGTTCAACAGTTTAAACAGTAAAATGTTTGTATGTGGGAGTCTTAAATGTCATTTACAAGAGAATAAATGAATGGATGGAACAGTAATATTGCCTAGGATTCTCTTATATAGAAGAGATAAATTGTGTTGGGGTCAATTGACAATTAGTTCTAATGAATTTTCTTTGAGATTTGTGGGATAAATAATGAAAAAAAAATTCAACAGTAGCAGTAAAAATGCAAGCATTTTGAATTGACGAGGGTTAATTACATAAATATTGAAAATAATATTATATCATATTATGTTAAATCTCACCTTTTGATAAACGAACGGTCTTGTTAAGGCAAGCCATCTTTCAGCTGCCATAACAATAGCAACACATCCACTGAAGAGACCAAAAAGCCTCCAAATCACACGAAGAGAACAAAAAGCTCGTGATGATTTCACTTCACTCACGTAAATTGTGACGTACATCTGTACCAACATCCCCAATAAAGCCACCAAGTCGTTGACTGCCAGACATCGTAACATTAAAAGGTGTTTTCGATTTCTTCTCTACAACGAAAATTATTTCTTTCAATGGTATTATCTTGTATTATTCCTAATTTAACTACATTTAAATGTTCTATAATTTACGAACTATAATTAAATCGTACCAAAAGAGAAAAACTGATCAAGATTTTCGAAAAAAAGTCAGATATTATTTTATTTTTAAATACGATTCTTTTTATGTAAGATAGCAAATTTCTGCGGGCTTCCGGTAGAAGGGAAATTTTTAGATTTGGCTCAAAGCCATATATTCTTTATCACTAAATAAATTTTACGAATCGCATATTATATTGTCTGCCACGTTATTAGTGCCACAATCGGAAAAAATGAAATGCTTGTTGGTTTTATTTTGATCTCGAAAGTTCTGTCAAGTATATATAATGTCTACATGCAGTTCAATCATAATTCATTTGACTTGATATCTTCAATGCAAAAAAGGGATGTATTCAATTCTATTTTTGCCTCACTCTAATGTCCAAAAAATGATAATTTTTAGTTCCACCCAGACTGACCTTATCTTTATGGAAAAGTATGATGAGTGCAGAAATGTTGCCCACGACTCCTGTGATATAAACCAAGGTAAGCACAATTTGCGACGCAAAGGTCACGTGCGGTATCCCTTTGGTTTTAACAATGCTGGTGGTGTTCCACACATCGATTGGTGTTGTGAACTCCATGTTAAATGTTGTCTCGATCGTTGAACCTTTCGTCAAGTTTTACTTAATTCGGCCAATAAAATTCAATCAATAACAGGGTGCGAAGAACTTTTGGCTCGCACTCAACTCCCGCCGAATCAACACTTTCCGATTTTCTCAACACGATAAACATGCAGTACTTATCATGAAAATACATCGACGATGTACAGGTGATTCTGGGAAAATTCAGTTTCTCTTGATTCCAATATTTCAGACTCCCTTTTAATTAGGAAACTTATTGCGAGATGCTTCAATTTTAGTATCTAATCATTCTTAATTAAGATTCTTAATTAAAAATAAACCACTCAAATGAAACTTCAGTGGAGTAATTAATCCAGAGTTTTCGAAAGTAATTGTCTCTTTAAAATTATTTTTCTCCTTTCCTTGTGCTCTCACTCGCGCAAGTTTTTTGATAACTATTTTTCTTAAAAAGAATTCACAGCATCAAGCTATCACAATCCACACACATAAAAAGGGGCTTGTTATTTTGAAGTCACACTGATAACATAGACAGCGTCTTATGAATGTGAAAGTTCTCAGGCTGAATGATTTTTTCTCAACCGGTTTTTTGAGAGCAGAGTATCTTCGATTTCCTGATTTGGGGTCTACAATAGACTTGTAAATTCTTTCTTAGAAATCCGTCAGCACTAAAGTCCTTTTCAGATTCTGTACACCTGTCTATTTTTATAAATGGAGAGGAAGAGGATCATCAAAATTCACTGGACACTATTAACAGTCACAGTTCAATGTCAATCTTTTTATTGAAATTTACTTATTCATTTATTTTTATAATGTCTTTGTTCTGGTATTAAAACCGAAGGTATAACACTTTTTTATAGGTTGTTCAAAAATCAGATTTTTATTTATAGTTTTTTGAATTACAGGTAAGTATTTAATGACAATTGATAAATGACTGCGGATTGACAATTGGAAAAATGCGAGTACATTTTCCAAAGCAGAGTTGCCGCCTCACTGATCGGAAACATGCGGTCCTCAGAGTTTTGTTTACAGAGGCAATGGATGTACATAATATTGAGGAGTTCCGCGCAGAATATCGCGCACACATATATTCCTTGCCGTCTTCTTCATGAATTTTTTTTTATAGTGCTTAAATATATGGAGACCAGGAAATACAACTACGATTCTTATCTTTTATCAAAATAATCTGTAAGTATTCGCAGTTCAACGGTCGTCCTTCGAAATAGGGAAATAACAGAAGACCGGGATTTTTTCTCAATAGATTCATCATTGCTAATTGAAACTACTCCAGGAAGAATAATTTTCAACTCGAAATATTGAAATACTTGCAAATTTCAGTTATTGAAATTCTACAATTTTGAATTGTAAATGGTCCAAGGAGAACGATTTCAAATTCAAATATTTAAAGCTGTTCAATTTTCAATTCAAGTTAGTACACATATGTGTTCAATTTCACACTACAAAATGTCTGATTTTGAATTTGAATCATTCAATTTGAACAATTTCTAACGATTTAAAACTGAAAACATCTAAAATGGAATAATCCAAATTGGGAATTTTTTATCAATAAAATAACAGAATTTTGAATAATTTGACCAAGACATATTCCATTTCAAGTTATAAAATTACTATACTTTTATTTTTTTAATACTCCTTCCAATTTGTGTAATCCAATATAAATATTTGAATTAAGTTAATTATATGTTTATTTAATAAAAGAAGTAAAAACACAACTTATATGTACTTGACTCTTTGGTAAATACCCCCTTTTAAAAATATGAGATTGTGTGTGCCAATAAAAATACCATAAATCGTACGAAAGTCATGCTTTATTTAAATTATTATCTAACAGTGTAAAAGAAAATATGAATCTGACTCTGACCAAGTAATGAAGACGGTTTTTCACTTTATATGCGTAGCTATAATTTTTAGAATTGAGAATTATATTTAAAAAAACATATATATTAAAAATAATTAGAAAAAAACTGGAAATTATTTGCTGTTTTTTTACTAAAGATATTTAAACAAGAAAGAAGAATGAATAGTGTCGATTTTAGCAAGGGGTACATAATTTTCGCGATCAAATAGATCAAAAATTAAACATTAAACATTAAACCCGTTTATATAAGTATGCAAGGAATTTTCCATGCGATAATCAATATGGCATTCTATTTATAAAAAGCATTCCCTTTATATTAGAATGGATCGGTATAAACATACAATGGGCAATGCTCAAGACGATCAGGAAATGGATTAAAATAATGGTGTCATAGAGATATACTGAATGACACCAAGTTTGCATTAAAATTGTATCCTCTGTAATTCTCATGCTAATTTAACATTCAAAAGCACACAATGTGAATTCTGAGAGGTGAAGGAACGACGAAAAAAGTGGGAAAAAAAAATTATTGAGTGAGACAGTTCATATTTTTTAAATTTATTCAGAAAAAAAAAGTGTTGTCATGTTAGTTTACAAATTTAAGCACTCCGTGGTTTTGAGATAATATTAATTTCTGTTTTATAGGAATTGAGAAGTAAGGGTTGGAAAATTTCGAAAAATTGGCTTACTATGTAATTTTTGAATGATCCCTGGTAACTATATGATTTGTAATTTTTTTTTTTTTAATTAATCCGAAAATTTGAAAAGTATATGAAAAAATGGAAAATCTATTGCAACATAATAATAATCCTATTTTTTCTAATATATACTCAAGACGAGGCTAGTAAGTGCATATACTTGATTCTGGTCTCGAAGCTACTATAGGTATCTAACTTTAGACATATTCCCAAAATAACTACTGTGTTGAACCCCTCTTCTCTCATACCGTGCCATTCTGTTGTACCACTGATGTGACTTTTTCCGATTTCTTTCTTGTTACATCTCCTGATCGTCCACGAGGTTTTTCCTTTCTGTGTTCCGAGATAGAGCTTTCAATATAGTTTCAAATCAATTTTGAAGAAAGTGGATTACATATTTTTTTTCCTGTGATCCATCTCAGTGTCTTTCATCATTTTTGTCTACTTCGAATATTCGTAAGTGTCAATATAGCAAAGCAACATTTTCAAATATAGCAATTCTGAATATGTCGCGTAATATATTTCAAAAAAGAAGAAATGAAATATGATGCTTATTTTGAGCTATTTAATTATTATTTAACTCTACACTTTGACCTGTGAAGTTTTATATTTTTATATATAATGAAATAAAATAATTAGTTTAATATTATAAGAATCTATTGAAATAAATAAAACCGTCTTAAAATAAATAATAAAAATCTTTGGGAGAATATTAAGTGACAAAATGTACTGCGAAAAATATCCTTACTATAAAAATATCATTTATTAAATATTCAATTATATTAATTTTTTATTTTATTATTTTTAACGTAAAGATTGCTTTCTTACCGACATTGTGACAAGTGAAAAACGCCTATTGACAGGCAATTCTATGCACTACGGCACTTTAACAAAATCACTGATGTAACAACTTATTATTGTTATTACTCTAATTAGAGTACAATTTTCATAGTATTTAAATAATTAATAAAAACAGCTGTTTACATAATAAAATATTAAAAGAAAGTAAATTATAATAAAGTACATTTAATACTAATGGCAAATTCTTATTTATAACAATGTTTACAACTTACCTCAGGTTCAAAAAGGGGAACTAAACAATTTGAATATAGAATTTTATATAATATTATAATAATTCATCATTTCTGATAAATGTATATATTCTGGAAAATCTATATATGTCAGAGTTCAAATTTAAGCGCTAATTTCTACCCCCATTTCTTTATGTTTGCTTCCCTAAATCCAAAGGATCCAAACTTCAGTGAAATTGAGGTAGTTTTGCGGTTTTATTAATTAATCTCTGAACTTATAGATGTTTTGATAATGGATAACGACATTAATGAGAGTGTGAATATTGAGACGAGTGACTTGGAGGAGAAAACGGACAACGTAACAACAGAGGTGAGTAAATTTGAAAACAAACTACGTCCAACACATAACCTCAAACTGGATACATTGTTTTGTTTATTCCTATTTGCAGATTAATTAACTATATTTTTAGTAATTTTAAACATTTTTAAATACACCCATTTCATTATTGAATAAAATTTCTAATTATTACTTGATTATTTACAAATTATTAAGGTTAGAAATTTTAAGAAACTTAGCAGGGTAGTTTTGTTGACTCTGTTAATATTATTTTTTAAACATGTATTTTCTATTAATTCAGTTCAAGAGCAATGTAATATTTTTTATACAAGTTAATAAACAGAATTTTATTTATTTTCAGTCCAAGCCACATGTTCACCACCGTGAAAGGAAGCATGTCAGGGAAGAAAAGCCGAGAAAAAAGGAAGAGCGAGGAGTCGAGCAAGTCTTAAAAAGCTTAGGAAGTATGGATAATTCCGATGATAAATTATCGGCAATGTGCAAGAAATACTCGGAAGTACTCGATGAAAATCGAAAATTACAACTGTCACTAAAGCAATCCGAGAAAAAAGTCTGCATGATCCAGCGTGAGAAAGATCAGCTTCAAGCTGAACGAAGCAAAGCAGTTTTGACAAGAAGCCGACTCGAAAGTCTATGTAGAGAATTGCAGAGACGAAATAAAGCAGTGAAAGAAGAAAGTTTGCTGAAAATTAGAGAAGAGGAAGAAAAACGAAAGGAAGTCTCTGCAAAGTTCCAAAGTACTTTAGCCGAAATTACTACCTTAATGAGCCAAAATAATGACAAAAATACAAAGTTACGCGACGATAATATGGAGATGAGCAAACATTTTAAGTCCGTTTGCGAACAAGTGGAATTGAAAGAGAAACAGTTTGAAGCAATTCACAAGCAAATGAAACTTCAAATTCAATTAGCGGAAGCTAAATTGGCTAAGGTTACATTAGAGATGAATGCAGATAAGGAAGTGTTATTAAATGAGAAGAAACAACTTTTATCTGTGAGTTTAATTACATATTTGAACTCTTTTTTGGTTTCAAATATACAAGGTGCAGGTCTCAAATTAAAATTTAAAATTAATTTCAGAAATTAACAGAATATCAAGCGCGCATGAAAGATATGCAAACACAAGAAGTAGGATTAAGAAGTCAAATAAGTATGTACACTGATAAGTACGACGAATTCCAAACTGCTTTGACCAAAAGCAACGAAGTATTTGGGGGATTTAATGAAGAGATGGAAAAGGTAAAAGTCATTTAAAATCATTTCTAACTTATTTAGTAATTAAATTATTAAGTTAGGTTCTATTGCTTTGATTTTGTTTATTTTGTTTTCAGATGTCGAAGACAATCCAGAAGTTAGAAAAGGAAACAGGTTTATGGAAACAGCGTTGGGAAAAGAGTCACCAAGCTTTGCTTGAAATGGCAGCCGACAAACAAGCTCGAGACATTGATATGGAAGCTCTTAATCGAAAGCGTCTACTTCTCCTAGAATTGTGCAAAGCTTTCCAACAAGAAAGAACGACTCTAATCGCCCAACTGAAAGAAAAAACTGCAGAAACGAATGCTCTACAAAGTGAAACTGGTGAGGACTTAAAATCAAAGGAGCAGATTGAACAATTTACAAAAAGTTCTGAAGAACTCGGGAAAAGTTTATCGCATGCGCAAGAATCGCTTATGCAAGATTTAGCTTTACAGGAAGCGAAGATAAAAGGTCAAAATGTGAAATTAAAAGAAGAAGCGCCCATTAAAACGGAATCGACAAAGAGAAAAGGTAAAAAGGAATCTAAAGAGAAGGCAAAGAAGGAAGAAATTAAATTAAAAAAAACAGTAAGAGAAGAAACACCTTCTGTTAAATCAGAGACAGCAGATGAAGATAAAGCAACTAATACAGTTAAGGAAGTAACAGAGGTAAATAATGAAGTGAAAATAATCAAGGAAGACGTAAAACCAGTTGAAGGAGAGATTCCGAAAGAGTTGTCAAAGGTAGAAAATAATTCAAACGAGAAGGATTCGCAAAAAGAGGAATCGGTTCCGAAAGTAAATACACAGAAGGAGACCTCTGTAAATCTCGAAAAAAGTGAAAATCAAGTGCCTCTTGAAGCAGAAGTGAAATTTCTTCTCGAAAATAAGACTAATGTTAAAGGTGACCTGGAGATTGCAGATGGAACAACAAAGGAAGTTGAACAATTAAGTGAAGATTTGAATGAAAAAGAGAAGGGAAATAATGAAAATGAGTATATAAGCAATTCGAATCCGGAAAATGTACAAGAACCTAAAGCTTCTGTAAATTCTGATATAGTTCTGGAAGAAGTTGAAACACCCAAAACAGTTTGCGAAGTAGCAGTTTCTAATCAAGAAGATTTACAAAACAAGTCCGATTCATGTCCTACCTCGAAAAAAGGAAAGGTAAATGTTTCTGCAGGTACTAAACAATTAAGTATATTTTAATTTATCATCGTTTATAAGGCTTAACCCTTACTTTACACACTTCCGCTGTGTGAAGTACTTGACACACTGGAGTTTTTGTACCCCAGCCGAAAAACTTATAAAAACTTAACGATTGTGTATTTTGACCTGCCAATTTTTTCATAGCTTCTTTGGATATCACTTTCCAAAGAACTCTCCAACTAATGCCAGATGGCGTCGTGTACCCTATTCTATCAAGTTTGAGTACACGAAATTAACTAGGAAATATGCTGAGGTGTGCTGTACCCTAGTGTGTCAAGCCAGGGTTAATCTCATGAAACCACTTGAAATCTAAAATTCTTGGGCTTCTTAAGCCAAATATATACAATATTTTTAATTATTAATTTGAATTTCAGGAGGCCAAAAAGAAGAAAAAATGAGAAAGTGAGAACCTCTTCCAGAATCTTCCAGTAAGATCGAAGCATTTTAAAGAACGTAACGTAAGTCTTGTAACGTATATCATTGCAAATTGAACAATTTAAAATACTGAATCAATGAATACATGGATCAATATTTTTAATTGGTTTCATGAAGAATAGATTAAACATCCAATGGAATTATATTCATGAAATTTAAATTCGTTGCTTGTTTCACGTATTCTTCTTTCACTCATAATATTCATTAGAAAGATTTTAACAAAATTGTAACAGCGTCTCGTTGGCGAAATTGGGGCGAATCTCGCCTGATTTCAAATTTTGCCTTATTGCTAGTCGGTACGAGTATCAAAATAAAACATATAGGGAATGTGTTGTGCTTCGATGTCGTGGTACAAACAATTTTTGTTAATAGACCCAACCAACACTTTCAAAATTATTATTTCTTACGTATTGTACATAAATAGTTTTTATGACTTTCCAAGAAGATCTATTCAAATTATTATTTATTTTGCTAAATATATGTGAAATCTATTTATGACTAGACTTCCCTTTGCTTTGTTCAAATCGATAATGCTTTGATTAAATTTATAAGTTATAATTATTTGAATCAAATTTTAAATTAATCTTTCAAAAATAATTACATAAAATGAAAACATAGATAAACATTTGTTACACTTGGATATTCTGTTTGTCTTGTCAAAAGTTAAATATGGTATCAAGCATTCTTTTCTGAAAGGTAACTTTAAGAATAGTAATTGTGTTCTATGCGCTTCAAGTAGATTTTTTATTATTGAATGATTCTACCAATTGCAGGAATAAAAAATATAAACTGATGAAATTGTGTTTTTTTATATTTAAAATAATTTACAAAATAAATTGAATTACAGAAAATCTTAGACTCCTAGATCAAAGACTTGACGATTCTTGGAGACTGGGACAATATTCATTCCTTATTTCTACGCAAACTGAACGATCCCGTTATCGTTTCATACGAGTGGGTCAGTGGCACCTCTTACCCTCATGACTCGTTTTAACTTACATTTTACAATCACAACGTTGCGTTGGTCACATCGCTGAGTATATCAGGCCTGGTGCGTCCGCATCGCTGGCCCGCAGAGGGGCCTGGTTGATACTTAGTGGGGCTTCACCGTTCTACCTCGTCTCGTCTCAACTGTTCTGATCTGAAAGTGGCCAGATATGCTTTTCTTCGACGTATCATAAGATATTAGTAACCGTGAGCACGAGCAGCGTGTCGTGTGTAAAATCTCGAGCTCTGCAGTCTGCATTCGTTTTCATAACAGAAAACTAGTTTTCGTCTTCTTTTAATGAATTAACGACTCTAAATAGAAGTGGTCCACCCTTATAATTTGTGTTTCTTTACTGAAATTTTTTTGTGAGCTGTTTTATTTCTAAGGTTTTACTTCTACTATCGAATCTATTTCCGAAACAAGAATTTCAAATCGGTCAGACTGGTTGTCTGACAACATTTGCAGTCTTTTAAACTGGATCTACAAAGATGAAGATTGCTACGACGTTGTTTCTCTTCGTCGTCGTTGGTACGTATTACAAGTACCTTGTTTGCTCTTCTTACTGATCTAGAAATTTAATTATTTAATTTTTGTGTTATCCTTGCTGGTTTGATTCAAAATTATTCATAAGTATTCAAGATTCCTGGCTATGATATTGTACAATTACACGATACCACGTATCTAATTCTTCTTCAATCTGATTTGGATCATATCATTAATTGTGCACAATAAAAAAAAATAAAAGTAGGGTTTAGATATATTTTTATTTATTGAATATTTGATAGAGAATTATTCATTAATTTTGTTGTCGCAAACCATCAAGTGTTCAATAAAATTATTCGTTATTATAAAATAGAATCTACATCATCTTGTTGCAATAAATTAAAAAAATGGAATATCAAGAAATGAAATAAAATGAAAAATATTCAAACATTATGACTTTATAACCAGTACAAAATTAGTAAAATCTAGGGTAAATACCATGTCTTGCAAATTTGATGACAGTAATTGTTCACCTGGAAGAAACCGCCTTTTTTTAGGCCGTGACGAATTATCTGCAATCACTATAATCGTTGAACCTTAAAGCTGTCATGAACGGTAAAAGTGACCGTTAATAAAGCAATAGATTATTATTTGGTCCTGTTCATTAACTTTTACTCTCCATTTTGTCATAATTCACGATTTTTAAGGACGATTACTATTTTTACATTCACGTTTAAATCAAAAATCTAATTTAAGAAAATAATTATAGGATTTCACTAAATTTTTGGATCTTTTGCATTCGTCCAATATAGTAAGTTTTAAATTCCTAGTTTTCTTTTTTATTGTAACCAAAAGGTGACGAAATTCGATTTTTTAAAAGTAAACCATGGCCCATTTTTAAGTTATAAAATATCCACTGAGAATCAGTGAAAAGTCATTGAAATTTCTTTTCTAGTAATTGTCAGTGGAAATATTGAAAGTTTCACTAATTTCACTGATTTGCAGTATCAGTGAAATTTTTTACTGAAAAGCAGAGAAATATCACTGATTTTTCTCTTGATTCAATTCTAGAAAAAATTATGTTAAATTCTTGAATTCAGACGTTCATTGAAATTTCCAATAATTAGCTCCTCGTTAAGTTTCTTAAGAGCATATTTTTTCCTGATTCTGTAAATAAGTAATAACACACAATGAAGCTATGGATCCTAATTCTTTCCATAACTATATTTCTTTAATATTAATATAGCGCTCTCTTTCTTCCAGTACTGATAATATCTCTACACTTTTTTCAGTATTCATATTCTACTAATAAAGTTGCATAGCCTAGCTGTAAACGATATATATTTACATAGATGCATCAGGTATATGATAAACAGGTCTGTGTGATGGAAAAGAGGATGACAAAAACTTATTAGTGGATCAAGGATACATATTACAACACAGAGTTATAACATAACATAATAATAATAGAATAATAAGTAGTTATAGATCGTTTCCATAATTGAATGAATACATACAAATGTTTATCATTGCAAATCGAATCTTTTTTATAATTATATTACATTGATCCACACCAGGTTGATTTGAACATTTTCTTTACCTTTTTGAGATTACTGGAGCCTGAAAATAATCTAATGAAATTACACTTATAATCGTTACACTGGATTTAAAAAAAAAATGTTTATATTTATTAATTTTATTAGTTTTATTAGGAATTTTTACGGTCAAGAATTTTGAATGAGTCGACGGACTTGAGGAAATATTTTTTTTATGATTCTCCAGTGAAACGATTCAGGTGTTCCATTTCTTTGGGGCATCCTGGCTAATGTAGATAGATATAAGATGGATATAATGCTATAAATGATGTATAAATAGCCATTGGGCCATTTTCAGGTTTTTGGGTGTTTCTTTTTTATGATATGTTTTACCTATATTCTGTGCTATTGATTTCTGACTCGTCGGCGAATTTAACATTTTTGCAATCTCAAATTTATTCTTCATTCTTCCACTAACAACTTTTAGCAAGCACCATATTTCGTGTATCCGTGTACATATATAACATACTTTTATTTATATAAGAACAACTGATTTCTTATAAAAATATCTCCTCTTTTTCAAAATTGGAATAATTCTGTGAAGTTTATTGTTCTTTAGATTTGTACATACAATAAGAACAATTATCATTGAATCAAGTCAGAAGAAAATTAATAATGACTGACTTTGTGAGTCTAAAACAAAGAAAAGCCTCGCATGTTGGTTTCCACATTCATCTCGACATATCACTTTGGCGCAATTTTAACGGTTCTTTGCTTCGAACGTATAGGTACAATTTTTTCTAGAATATTAAATAAGTTTTTGCATTACTATTTGCGTAAAAGAGCGAATCAATGATGCGTGTGTTTGATCTAAAAAGAAAGTATCTTAGGAAAAAACGAGATGTCAATGAAAGCAGTGACTATCACATGGAGATGATCTTTATAGTAGAAAGTGAGAAAACAGCAGTTTCCGACTTATTCAACGGAAACGAAGGCGGGATGGAAAAATAGGACACGTCGTTAACGAAAGTCAATAATTGTAATATTTTACGAATCACTGAATGGAAAAGAAAGAAGAGAAAAAGTAATTGTAGAAACTGAAACCTCTTTGGTCTGCAATCAGTCTGAGGGAAATTCACATGAAATTTATTTTTTTCTGATGAAATGAAAACAATTTTTCGTCATTAGCATTTATTTTTTATTAATTTATTAAAATTGATGTATTTATACAAAATTTGAGCTAGATATGTTTGATTTAAAAATAAAAATCTGTAGAATGTATTATATATGGTAGGCCAGTAAATATTGGGCTGAAGTTTCAAACGTACTTTTTTTTTATTTACAATAATGTGTTTATTGCAACAAAAAGCATGGGAAATTTTTCTGCAAACAATATTTTTAATTGTTGATGAGAAATCTTTGATGAAAAAAAAAATTCATCTGAGTAGACGTCAGGAACTTCAGCCCAATCCATTAAATAGTGATATCATAGTTTACTATATTTACCTTAATTTACCTCATTATGAATTTAAGTACTGTCTAAGTTCAAGTTTTGCATAAAATTTTTGTAGATTGAGAATACTAGAATATGTAATTAGACGCATTTAACTATTCTTATGGGTATTTAATTTACATAGATGGTATCATTTTCGTGTAAATTGGGATCTATATAGTTACAAATTATGAGATGATTTTGTCGGATGGGTATTTAGGGAATCGGGCCAGCCGGACTGTGCTAATGTTCCGTTCGAATCGAGACACTTTCTACGAAGCTTGGACATGTATCCTGTTATTGAATTTACAGTCCGCTGAGTAAAACTTAGCCACTTGAATTCTTATCTCGAACAGACATTTTTCAAGTAATATGGACTTCATAATAATGTAGCCAATATTACTGACTTACTGGATATAAAAAATTAGTGCAATATTGCAAAACAATATCAAATTAATATTATAGGAAGTCTTTATTGGACTGAAATTTCAGACGTGTCCGCTTTCGATTTGATTCATTCTGAATTATGTTTTAGAGCACTGAAAAATAAGGTACACGTATTTTTTTATACATGCCTAAATTCATATTTATGGGGTGAAATAACCCTTTAAAGTTTCCAAGTGATTACTTGAGAAATATAATTTTCAGTGAAATTAGTCATTAAGCAATCAATGTAAACATTGTTTAAGCTGAAATTATGTTAGTAGATTTCAGTAGGATATTTATTTTCCAACCATCAGGCCTTTAGACGGGGGGGTTAACTACCCTCTGTGGCTAATATACACAAAAATTCCTAATTTTATTCAAGTAAAATTTTATTTTCCAATGATTAATGAAGTGGTATAACGAAAATACAAGATGTTATATTTTTGACACTCCGTTTCAGATTTAAAGAGGGTAAACTACCCTTAATTTAAATTTTTATCAATTTTTAACAGTTTTTGTTTAATGGTCATAGTGGAAATTATCTTCAGGACAGGAAGCATTGTGATAATTGAAAATATCGTATAGTCTACCGGCATGAGGCACCCTCATTCTAATTCAAAGGGGGTAAACCACCCTCAATCCATGTTTCACATTCATATTATAGCGAATAAATAAAATTTATTTCTGTCCAATTTCGTATACCATAATAATTAATTTGCAAAACTTAAAATGCTTCATGAATGCAAAATATGGTTTGAGGGTGGTTCACAACCTTCGAATTAGAATGGGGGTGCCTCATGTCATTTATAGACTGCGATGTTTTCTCATACATCATAATATTTCCTGTTCTGAAGATAATTTCCACTATGACCATTACACAGAAACTGTTAAAAATGTTTAAGGAAATAAAAATTTTAATTAAGGGTTGTTTACCCTCTTGAAATCTTAAACGGAGTGTAAAAAGGTATAACGTCTTGTATTTTCGTTATACCACTTCATTAATCATTGGAAAATAAAATTTGACTTGAATGAAAATCAGGAAAATTGATTTTAAAAAATTGCTTTTCTTTACAATAATTTGTTTATTGCAGCAGAAAGCATGGGACATTTTTTTGAAAACAGTATCTTAAATTGTTGATGAGAAATCTTTGATGAAAAAATAATTCGTCTGAGTAGACGTCTGAAACTTCATAAAGAGACTCCAAAAGATTTCATTTTCAAGTTCATTTTCTGTCTCCATTTGAAGAAAGTGTGGTAATTAATATGCTAATTTTTCTACGTGTAGACCTCTACCTTGCATGTAATTCACAGGTGGGAATAATGTGAATTCAATTAGGTACTTCATTCAAGAATCCAAAGACCGAGCTCATATTTCAATTTGCATTTCTAGACCTAGTTAATTTCTTACTACTTTTCTAAAATCAAATTTTCTATTTAATCAAAAGTTAATTTTTTATCAAACTAATTAAAGTATTTTATCAAACTAAGGGAAAATATGCAATTATGTCAGAAAATTGTCTACTATTGAAAGACATTTAAATCCGAAAAACTTATTATAATATTTGCAATCGTATTTTTAAATTTGATAAAATAGATCCGCAAATAATAGAAAGCATAAAAAGAGTGAAATAGTATGAAAACCTCGAGACTTTTGCGTAATTTTCGTGTAATACACGACTTTAATGGAAAGGTTATAATAGCTCATATTACATTACATATTTTAATTGCTTATGAGTGTTGAATAAGGAAAAAATTGATACACTTATACGAGAAAAACGTTTAGACTCTTTCGAATTATGCCTAACGTCTCGAGGAACGTGACTATAATTTTACTAATTGTACTTGAATATACATGTTATTTTCTTCGCATTATACAGCTATAAATGAGAAATTAAAATAATAAAGAGACTCCATTTGCTTTGGATTAAAAATTGCAAGAAAATCTTGCCTATTAAAATATAATAATTTTTTAAATTATAGTACCATATGTATAATCTCAATTATGCTGTAATCTATTGTAATCTTCTAAATTACTATTGTCATTTCACACTGCAGAAACAGATTGTCTCAACCGCGAAAACGAAACAGAAGCAATTTTTTAGTCTACTTGATGACACTAACAATATTGGTATGAAAGTAGTATTTGTGGTTTACTTCTGAGTCTTCTTTGAACAATTTATTGTTATTATTATTCCATCAGCAGGACACCCAATTGAATTACCACAACTATTCTGAAGATATAACTTGCACTATCGAATCAACTATCACTTTTCAGTGCATCGGATCGTTGGATATGCGATGGAGGCAGAATATCTCTTTAAAAGTATTTTCATCTTGATATACTTGTCCAAAAGTTTAACGCATTGAAAAGTTGTTGTCAGGTCGTTATGTGTTACACTGTATGGCGTGGTCAATTGCTCATCCATGATGGTATGGGACTTGGTACACGTTTAGTCAAGTTTAAAGTGGGTCACTAGGGTATGGCCCAATGTACGACTTCTAACTCGTCAAGCTGGCGAAAGAATCTTAAAATTAAGCAGTAAAACATTCCCACATGTTATAATTCTTGTAAATCTTACATTCGGAATTCTATCGTAAAAAAATCCTTGAAAGAATATTTCAACGCGTTTCAGAGGTTATATAGGTAAAATATACTGACAAGTGACAGCATGACTTTTTAGGGTTTTACAGAATTCTCAGTACTTACATTATACAAAAAACTTCAATCCTTTTTTCTCCGCGAAGGCTAAAAAGTAATGTGACAATCTGATGAATTTTGTTAACTCTGTTTCAATTTAAATTCAATCTGGTTTTATTTTGACTTATTAAAAATGTAATCAAATATAGTCGTTCCGCTTCAATTAATATAACAATTTGAATTACTAGGAGTGTATAGAATTACCTACATTTTCATTTAATTGACCCTAGAAACTTAGAGTACACTATAAGAGAAAATGGCCTGTCACAGATTCTACGAAAGATTAAAATCTCAAGATGGAAAAACCTGAATGCATTCCTAAAAATCGGCCTTATATTTAAAACCTGTAAAGTTCAGTTTAAAGTTCAAAAGTCTTAAGTTCAAGTGTTGCAATAAATCAATGATTTTTCCAAGTTGAAGAAGTTGACGCACTATTGACTAAATTATTATAATATATACTGTCAATCTGTCATGAGTACTTACTTTAGCTAATATGCAACAAGACAAGACTCGACAAATTTTCATTACTATTCTAGGAACAATTAGTGATGGAATATCGAAAATATCGATATTTTGACTTCGATATTCGATATCTTAATATTGATATTAGACTATCGATATATCAATCATACATATTATTATTATTATTATCTATTCAACCCAACTGAAACTGAACCCAACCAAATGCAACCAAAAGACAAACGATTTTTATAGAAGTGGTTGATTTAAACTTTTTAACCGCCATATGACGAGGTCCAACGAGGTCTTGGTATATTAAATTATTAAAACTAGTGATGAGTGAAATTCATGCATCACGGATATGGAGGTGGCCAATCCAGGTTAACATCGCCGATTTAAAGACAAAAGATTTCTCTTTCACTGCACGGAAAAACCGCAAATATAAAGGAACGTAAATATTTACTATTGGATTAAACAAGATTTACCCATTAGAAAATTCCTCCCTCTAGAAACGAATATTTTTGCTAAATTAAGATGTACATTTTTATCAAATGGTTTATTTATTCGAAAGGATAAAACGTTGGAATGTGTTTAATATAAAATTATAAGATATATGTACATGCAGGATTGACCAGAGTAGAAAATACTTGAAAATCTTAAGGAGTCTTAGAATAGAAAATGTTGCATAGGGCATAAAAGGAAATAATGAACATCAGTATTCAAACAGTGTCTACATTATTTCAGATTTATACATATTTATATTATTTACTCGTCCTACTTAAGAGATACATAAAGTTTTATGTAGGCGGGAAGCGCGGCAAACTGATAAAATTGCAAAAGTGTTGAGGAATTCTATCACGGATTCAGAAAGAAGAAATGATTCATCTGCGATATGGTTTTAATAAAACATTATATTATGTACCTTTATATATGTTTGGTATTAATTTTTCAATGGGTTAAAATTGCCTTCTCATCTTCAGTATTAAAACTGACTTAAATTGTAATTACTTTATGCTCAGAAGAGATACTTCATTTCACTTTTGCTGCATAAACTGTATCTAACAAATAAATATTTAGGATACCATAATTCATAATACACAAAATAGTTCTTCATTAACAAAATTAAAGATCAACAAAAATGTATTAAAAACAAAAAATACGTAACCCGTCTTTACAGAGATTGAGGTCGATAGCACAGAGTATACAAATTTTGGAAAGTCTCCAAAACGGCCCAAAAACCCTATAAAGAGATGGTATTTCCGGTTTGGTTCTAGGCTGCACGTGGCGGGAGACAATAGGCACATGTGTTTTGGATTCGGACTTTGGTTTCAGTCTTAACTGCGCCTTCAAAAAATCGGGCCTATTTCGGGTTCGAAATCTAGGAGGTGTTAAAGGCTACGTCGGACTCGGTGAGTGTCCGAAAAAATTAAAATGCCTTTTTTTAAAATGTCCATTCGGATCTTATATGACAATTTCTACTTAGCATACAAAATTTAAATTAACATTTTTAAATATCTCAATGTCCTCTTGAAGAATGTTCAGAAATTGCAAAACTCTTTTATATAACAAGTTATAATAAGTGACATTAAGAAGTCTATTATTTAAAATGAAAAAACAAAATTAAAGATGAGTCCTAAAAAGTGACAGTGTTGCATTGCTCGTGATATTTGACCTTGACAAATTGACAAATCGCTCACTCCATTTTGGGACTGGGTCCCCCCCGAGCAGTGGAATAATTTACAAGCGGAATTCGATTATGAAAGTCATCACTCAACAGGTGTTTATCCTTCTTAAGGCATTCACCTGATGTAAACGCAATACACGAAAAATTGAATCTGCTTTCAAATTAAGTTTGTAAACATTAGAAATCAAAAGATATTAGACAATCGAGAAATAAATCATGTAATAAATGTAGTCCTATCTATAAATTTGCATATAGATGAGGAAAATAAAAAGAAATTGAAAGTAAAGAGTGAAAAGTACTAGAGGCCATGATCATGATCGCGCGAGATAATTTGCATGCGTTATGAATTACTGCCCAAATATGATTGCATATTTGCAAATAACGAAATAACAATTCAAATGATCAAATATAATTTCCAAGTGTGCGTACAAATGATATTTCATGTTATTCAATAATTTATTAGAAATTAATGAGTAAACTGTATGAGGAAACAGAGAAATTGATCGGATGAAAGTGTATTGAAAGCATTGAAAGTAACAATTTTTTGATTACGATAATTCTATGCTTTGGAACTATAAAGGCACAATCTTTCCCTATTCTGTAAATTACTTATGCATGTATTGTTTTCTATAGTGTACATAAATCAAATATTTTAATGTTTAGTTTAGTGTTATTTTACTGCGCTTTTTTATGAAAAATATCAGAAAATTATAGATCTGGAATATAAGAACGTTATGAATGACAGAAATCTGTCCATTACATTTTTAAAAAATAACTATACGCAGATGAAAAAGTTTCACTTTAATGCTTCACTTTTTAACTTTGTATCCAGAAGTGGATTGATTTTCACTGTGCAACGTTTTGATCCACTTTGAGATTAAAATTTAACAAAATACAATCAAAATATAATCCAAAAAAAGAATAAATTAACAGAAGGCTCTCTCCTTAAGTTAATTACGTATTAAATTCACTTTCATTTTTGTTATAACTGCTATTAGCATGAAAGTACAAGTTCCGTTTTTACTTTTTTTCTAACGATTTCTTGAGATGATAAATAACACGCAAAGTTGCATAAAATATCACTCTAGTGAAATAGAGGGTGCATTTTTATGTAATTATAAATCATATGTCATTTATCTGTGGCATTATAATTTTTGCTGTATTTGTACATATATGTTTATGACTTTGATTGGCATAGAAAGTTGAGGTCGAAGCTATATATTTATATATTTCTGATATTATAAGGGGCCAAATATCCCTTGCATACGAAAATGACGGGTACATTCAGATTAATTATAGACGTCACAATCATTTTTTAAATCCCATAACTTTTCTAGGGAAACTTGATTCCCTGTCCGATTGCATCTTCGATATTACGGATTAAATGACAGATGATAAACATTGATAGTTTCCTTCATATAAAATTTTACACAATAATAATCATAAAAATATTCTGAAATTGAGATGAGATGGTCAACTGTAAGCTATTATTAATAATATCTGTAAGATATTTTGCATGCAATTCTATGTATTATATAAGAGGTGTACATCTTTGTTAATTTGTTTTTCAATTTTTGAAAAAAAGTTTGGTTTTATAAATCAACTCATGTTCTTTCTCTTCAAACTAGTACGACAAATGATTTATTCTTCTCTTTTGCTTAACCTACTTATGCTAGAAACCAAGCTCAATGCTCTTGCACAAATATCTTTTTCTTTCTAACATTTGCATCTTTAAAAAAAAACTGTCACTCTGAAGAAGTAGAATTGCATTATGATCATATTAATGTGTATATCTGCGAGTACTGTTTTTAAAACAATTTCAACACATGCTGATAAAAACATTGCAAAAAAATGTGTCTCGTTGTTTCCTTCATAGTAATATTAAGTATCATCCTGTCTATTGATTCATATATTTTAATCTATAATATCCATTGTATTTAATCACAGGCTTCTCAGTGGGCGACGAACTTGGATTTAGAGATTCATTGACCAATTTAGAAGCGCTCGACAAGAGGCGAAGTGTGCAAGCTCGAAAAGGAAACTTCATTGCCATTAATCCAAACAGTAATGTGGTAAGAAATTAATTTTCATACTATTTTTTGAAAATTAAAGTTGCTTGGTCCTTCCGCTAATTAAATTGCACAATGTTCACTTATTCATTTGAAAATTCGGGACTCCAAGTTTGACTAATTATTAATAATAAAGTTTCTTATTTAGTAGAGCTATAATGAATTATCGTTACAGGTGCCTTGACGACCTTGTCGTAACTAGTGCGTGAATGTAGACTTTACTATTCAACCCGTTTACGATATTCACACAGAATTATTTCGTCCTTGTGGGGAGATCGTGATCTCACGTTCGATCAACCCATCCTTCGATTCGCTTCAATTTCAATAATTTCTCCAATTTTTCTAGCTCGTTATAAGTCTTGGATAATATTTTTCTATTTAGATGCCTGTCACGGAGAAAAATGGATACTTAATGTCTTATTGTCAGATAGTTGGTCAGATTGGTCAGTAACCAAAGATGACCAATAATGACCTACGTAATGACCAATGGTGACCAATGTTCACCCATTTGAGTATCTGAGATATTTAGACTGAATATCCAGATGATCCAGATACTTAGACTGAATATACATTTTTGAGTAATATTTCCTCTACTTTACGGCTTTTTCCTGAATAAAGTTTTTTTCCGAAGTTCAAATCTTTCGTTAAAACTATATTTTAAAGGAAAAAAAAATTAAAATTCGCTTCAGCGAGTTTTAATTTAAGTATTGGTTGAGTATAATTTAAAGCAATGGAAAGCTATTTTAAACCAATATGAACCGAGAAAAATTCGGTTTTAGATTTTTGATCTGTTTAGGAATTCATTTGATAACTTGCAATTATTGAGTATAGACATTATTAGAGTGCCAGATCATAGTTACGTCAAAAGGTGCCGGTTGTTGCTACTTTAGTCGAATATCGCAAGCGGACAAGATACTTTCATTTCGTAATATTATTGCATGCAGAACGAAAAAAAGAGAAGTAAACCACTTGTGGTATAAACATATAAACTTAGCTGATTTTCCAATGGCTACCCGAGCTTATGACCCTAGTTATACTCTAGTACTTTGACTAAGAGACTAGACACGCATCCAAATAACTGTCACAAATTCTTCTTTCAAAACAAGTTACAAAATACAAAATACTTCCACAGCTTTACCTCGTCGAGAGAAATGTTGACCTATTCAAAATACACTATATTGATTTCAGTGAATTAGTTTTAAAAATGAATCAAACATATTCGATTTGTAGGCGTTCATAATTAAAGGATTCAAAGTTTTGAAGATTCAAAATTAGAAGCCTTCAAAGTAATATAGTCTTTTAGCAAACTGAGTTCTTTTATGAATATTTATAATTTTTGAAATTCGTTTATCCCACTTTTGAAATTCAGTCAAAATCTCTCAAGGTGTCGATTTTGCATAATGTGCCTAAAACATGAATTCCTCTGCATCTTTCTACATTTAGAAATCGATGAGAAATATTCAAGGACTTGACCTGCAGTCGAAAAGATTTTATGATTTAAAAAAATTTAGAGCTGAAGATATAATCGAAATTAAAACCTGAATGAATGAGGCTTTCGCTTCTTTTGTAAATGTCAATGAAATTACACAATAAAGTTTCATTTTTAAGAGAGTATTGGTGCACAGGAAATTTGGTTTTTACAAAGTTATTTATTCACCATTATTGTGAAATTCTTAAGAAAATGGCATCAATTTATAATAAATTCTAACTCAGTTGACATTCATACTTCGCATTGCTACGGGGATGGACCATGGACTGAGAGTTGTGAAACGTTGTCTTTGGTCAAAGCTACAAGTGAATGTCGTAACGCAATGTGCTACTTAGAAAGCTGTTAATTATTGCAAGTCCCAATTCGAAAAGTTGAATAGGTGGATAAGGGCTAGGTCAAAATTCAAATGACTGTGTTACGAAATGCAATTTTCTCTTCTCTAATAATAATAAATTTTGTGTTTCCAATCATTCTAGATAGATAACTCAGAAAAGAGTTTGGTTGATTCATAAAAAATTTGATTAAATCAACCAAACATGCTCAAATAAATAAATTTGTAGTTTCAACAATCAAAATGATGATGATTTTCTGATTATTTTAGGCAACAAACCGAGATGGAACTCGTGTGGTACCACCTTTCAAACCTTTACCACCTGGTGGATCTCGACCAATGGCACCACAACCTGAACGCCAAAGACTAGTAGTACAACAGAATTCGACAGCTTTAAAAACAATTCCAGCGCCCTCACTCGCAACAATGCAAGAAGAAGCTTTAAAACAACAGCAAAAAATGCAGCATGAAGCTAAAATGAGGCAGCAGCAGAGAATTCAGCAAGAGATTTTAGCTATGCAGGTTTTAAAGCAACAAAGACAGCAACAGCAGTTGCAGAAAATCGTACAGCAACAGAATCAGCTACAACAACAGCAGCTACAACAACATCAGATGGACCAACAGCAACAGCAAAATATTCAACAACAGGTCATAGCAATGCAAACTAAGAGAATGCAGGTATGATGATAATTTTAGGAAGAGGATGATTTCCAATTTAATGATATATCATTTTGAGATATTAATGTGTTAAGTAATTTTAGACGCTGCCTCAAGGAACGGGAATTTCAAATTCAGCTGGGAGATTGCCAACAATTGTTGCTGCAATACCGCCTGCAGGAAGTGTTGTCAATGATCCATTACCAAAACCTGTTGTTGGTATCGTAATACCAAGCAGTGCGTTGCCTCCATTTATTGCTATGCCCAAATCTTCTTCTCAATTGACTGACAGAATTAGTCATAGTCCTACCTTGTTGGAGGATTCGGTTAATGAAGTTTCTAAAGACGAATACAAACAAGTGAGTATCCCTGCTGGAAATTTTTGGATAGATAATTTGAAGAGATTTTCTATCACTGGGAACTAGATACTTTGAGATCCTTTTATTTGATAAAATCGGAATGAATTTACAGCTACCAATTCCTGGAGATGATGCGCCTTCATCATTGAATCAAATGGTTCTTGAAACCCAACAATCGAGTTTTGACGAGAAAACAGGAAAGAGACAGACTTTGCCATCTTCCATGCAAGAATCTTTTCCATCTCTTCAACCCATTCAGAGTATGGGGACGTCCTTAAAAGCTTTAGCTGAAGCTAGCAATATTACCCTGGAGGCTTTAGAAGCTGCAATTGTATTGAGACAGAAACAATTATTGCAGAAACAAGAAGGTCCAACAACAACTACAACTACTAGCACTACCGCATCACCTCCATCGTATGTATTACATAGTTTTATTGGCAATCTGATCAAATCAGGTTTCAGCTCACTTGACGTTGATTAATGAATCCCATTTTCATGGACATGATCTCTGGTAAAAAAAGTTAATTTGGATAAAATTAATATTCTGTATCTATTTCAGTAAAAATAATTATGGAACAACGAAAGTAATGAATGCTCCTCGAGAATATTATCCAGTTGGTTATGATAAGAATTTCGATGACAATTTCGCAAGTCGAGTGGATTTGCCTGACACTAGTTTTTACTGCGGAGATCAAAAACATTTCCCCGGATTGTATGCTGATGAGGATCTCGGCTGCATGGTAAGAATTTTCATGCATAATTTCATAGACTATTTAAATATTCTTTATTGGTAATTAGTTAATTTTGTTCTTTCTTTATTATCTCATGTTTTCCAGGTTTTCCATGTTTGTGCACTGACGGACGATGGACTAATTATGAAGAGTTTTCTATGTCCGGAATCAACGCTTTTTGATCAGACAATTTTAAAATGTAACTGGTGGTTCTACGTGGATTGCAAGTCATCAAAAGGTCTTTACGATAGCAACATTCCTATTAGTAAAAGCTATCAGCTCATGAAAGCCTTAGCGTTTTTCTCAGCCTACAAAAATCACGATAACGGTACTGTGCAAGCAACCGAGACAGAGGAAGCGAGAAACGTTTAGTAAATGAAATATAATTTTAAGAAAGTAGATCAATTTTTATTCGTCGTTAAAATGGCACGTTTACGAAAAAGTGACAAACCTCAACCGAATTTCAAAGATCCTCTTGGGAACGCTCAAAGAGGTCGTTTGCCATGATTTCATTGCTCAAGATATCCACATTTTATGCAATTTTATGTCTTTACCTATACTTGATCACATGATCAGGGAAAGCCAATAATATCAGAATCTGTGATTCAATTGTTAAAATTAATTGAATAGATAACTTGCAAAATTATCGACGAGTCTTTCGAAAATATACAGAAAAAATGTTTGTTTTGATGCTTATAAGTAGATAGTAGTGTCTAAACTTTAATGTCCGTGAATAAATTGTCAAGTACATTTGTAATAGTATATGAAAATTCAAAGTTCTAATAATTTAATGGCTTCGAGGGATTTAAGGCGTTAATTAAACATAGTACTATTTATTACGAAGTCGATCAGCGTGACAAGATTTTAAATGACAATAAATCAAAAAGGTGTAGTCTTTTTTATTGTGAAAGTAGAGAATGAATTATTGTAAACATACTTCTTCATGCTCAGGCCCTTGCCTACTTATTTTTAGGGAATGTACATACATTTAATTTATTTACGCTATATTTGTATTAAATAAAAAAAATTGATTGTAGATTTTTTGTTTAATTTATTAACTGCAGCTTTAAATCAAATTCCATTTTCAGCATTTACATCTGAAGTTTTAAAGAAAACGTTTCAAAATTGAAATTTTCCATTGAAAAAATAATTACTAGAAGGATTTTTCATGTTTAATAAAGACTACGTTCGTGGTTTAAATAAAATTCAGTTTTTATTCTGTTTAATAAGAAAATAAAACGACAGTAAAAAAAGGAAAATTTTGATTAAAGTAAAGGATATGTAAATTGTAATAACGTATAATCTAAAACAGATCAAGCGATTTCTTTAAAAGAAGACGGCGAAATTATGTAAAACATAATGTGTGAAAGCGACTTATTTTCTCATTGAATTTAATAAAATCTTTGACTCCTTCGTAAAATTTCTTTCTACTTACTCGTAAATATGTATGTATTTACAAAATTTAGAAATTTAATTCGACAATTATATTTCATTAATCATTGATTATAAAGATATCAAGAAGTCTAATCTCAACAGAAGAGTACTTTGTGGTAAAAAGGACCTTACAATATTAGTAAGAACTAAGGATTCTTCGAACAATTGTAATACTGTACATATGATTTACAATCCTGTAACAAGTGCGCTCTAGTTAGGTGAAATCACTTCAAGAACAATGGCGCCTCCGTTAGGCATATTAAATATACATTTTCACTTGAAGATTTCATAATTCGTTGCTTGGTTATAAAAAAATCAATTCACTTCCTATTCTGCACCTCGATATTCATTTTACAACAATTATTTTGGTCTGAGTCCTTAGGGTGTTACGATAAATACTTAATTGAATACTCCCTTAACGCTCATCTTGACGATTTACTGATCCTTACTATTAACATTATATTTTTGGTCCATTATGATATTGCTATTCAAAGTCAGAAATTTCTTAGTAACACTAATTTAAAATAATTCTCTTCTAAAAGTCAGCATATACTGATAATAAGAACTACTATGATAATCTGATGAGAAGATTTTTTGAAAAATCGTTTTCAAGTATTTAATTTGAATTTCAACCCTTATACTTTTTTCCTATAAAAATCAAACAAATCTTTGATTATAGCAAAATAATCTTAATTCATTTGCAATATTAAACTAAGAAAAAATATTATAAAAAATGTACAATGTACAATTAAATCCTATATATAAAACAAGATCATAAAAAAATTCTTAAAAACGCTATTTGTGCGTATTTTGAGCCCAGTCATTAAATTACACTACATTATCCAGTAAGTATGAATAAAATAAGACTTTCCTAAGAAAAATGTACTTTCGTAAAGGATTGAAAGTTTTTTCCCGAATACAAAAATAGACCCAATTGAATTAATCTTTGTACTTGCTTCGAAAGTGCTATGAAGTAAAAATGCAATAAAGTTAGAGATACTTATTGATAGACCTAATGATATACGAATATGCTAAGGTCAATTTTTCAATTATTATATCATGGTTTTTTTTCTGAAGATATGTTTCTGATATGAAAGTCCGTAGCGAAATCTGAAATCGACAAGATTAAAATCTTATATTAGGTAAGATCTTCGGTACACTGTTTTCTCTCTTCCTCCACTCGCTGTCTAGTTCGATTAAATGCTTCAGTTTTGAGAAAATCTACTGTCTTGTAGACAGTACTTGGTGGTGATTGGGCAGTCGGCAGGGTCGAAGACGCGCAACTTTTTTTTGCTTCTAAATCTAGATCAAGATACTGCAAAAGAACGATACTTCGTTTTGTCGCCGGTACAAAAGTATTGTGATCTTGGAAGTAATAAATCTGTAAGGAGAAAAAAAAATAGTAATTAGTAAAAAAATATTGAATAAAACAGGTACGTTAATAGAAATATTTAATTTTCAAGCTCCGATCGTTTTCGGTGATTGGGGGGGTCCCGTGCGACAGTTGGAGGATCATTTGGGATCAAAGTGGGGTCTGTGGGACAGTTGGTGGGTCTCATATGATATATGAGGTTTGAATTGGAAAAATTTACTTTTAATAGTTGGGAAAGTCCGCTGGGCAGTGGGAAGTTCCTTTCAGATAATTAGGGATTACAGGAGACAGTTGCGGGTTCCTTGAGATAATTTGGATCACGTGTGAAAGTTGGAGGGTGTATTATGATAATTGTGATTGCCTTAGGAGGGTTGGGGGTCCCTGGGAGAGGGAGACTTTGGGATAATTGGGGTTCCGTTCTATGAATCTTATTATAATTGAAACAAACTGAAAATAAAACGTAAACAAATGTGCATATATTTTAAAGAAACTAAAAGATTTTGTTTTAAGTAGCCTGAAAAATTGTTACTCTAATTTTTTGCCTGTTGTCGACGAAATATTGGAATTTAAAATGAATTCAAAAGGTCTTTCTACATGTTTCTAAAGTTGCTTCAAAGTGGATGACCTGATTAATATGAAATTTCTTAATAAAGAGAAATATAAAAACCTCCTCTTTTTCCTCGTTATCTTCGTCTGACGTCGACTGATGGCGATTCGAATGAGTGTTTGTGGTAGGCGTGGGACTTGGAGCAGCTCTTAATCTTCCTCTACCAGGTGGGGAAGCAAGTTGCAAAGCTCCAGTATTAACTGCAATGAATAAAACCTTCTTAGAATGTAACAAATCAAGATGAAAAAATAAATTCACTCTCATATCTCGTATTTATGCCTTAAGGGAAATATAAAATATTTTCGTTTAGTGCCTCTAAGACGAAACCAAAGTAGAAATTCCGTAACAAAATTAATCACATTCTCATCATTTTTACCTTCGACGGGTGGCCTAGTCAAAGGCGGCTTGAGTTTTCTGTTAATACTCGGTGGTTCAGCAGGCGAATGTTCCGTGGAATTAACGTCTGTCATAGATCCTGCTAATCCAGGAGAAGGCTCATTGCTGATAACAGACGTCGAGTCACTCATTTTCCTACCAGGCTTTAATTCCCTGTAAACAACAGGTGGCGGTGGAGCCATAGTAGTAGGCACTGAACTGGAACAATCCTTTAGCAATGGACTCGGAAGATTCGAGTACGTCGCTGTAGCTGAACTTTCCGATCGAGGACTTGAAGGTTCGACGTCTTCATGAAAATCGTAACGAAATATACGATCGTCAACTGCCGATGGCGCTGCATTTGAATAGCAATGTTTTCTTCCACTCGTACCAGCTTCCGTTCCCGATCCTGACTGTGCAGACTTCGGAAACTCATAAGTTTCATCTGTTATAATAGCAGTTGCAGGGGTCGATGGTGCTGGAGTAGCAGGAGTTGTTGGTTTCGAACTTTCAGTCGCGCCATCCAGATTCAAGTAGTTATGTCCAGGATTCTCTGGCAACATGTGAGGCGGTTTCGGAGGTCTTGGTGGCGCTGGTAGTTCTTCTGATACAGGAAGAGCAGCAGAATCGACGATTCTCAGCTTCCCAAATCTTTTTCTTACGCTCCAAGAACCGATCTCAGCGTCACTTGAGCTCTGAGAAGGTTTCAAGTCTCCTGAAACATATTCAAGAAAAAAAAAGTTTTAAAAACTTATCCAAGGTTTATAATGACACTATTTTATTTACTGACACAAGAATTGTCATCAGTAATTTTCAGAAATTTTCGCATCATTAGCGTAAAGGCAATGACACTCTTCACAGAACCATATATTCTGGCTTCCAGCCAGACGAGAGATTATTAATGAAGCCTACAAATAACAAAGCTTTTTGAGATAGTACAATCAGCAAATAATGTTGTATTTACCGCAGGAAGGAAACGTTTCCCAGTTAACGCTAGGTACAGGAGCAGCCCATTCATCATCAGTAAAGACGCTCTCCGCATCGGTAGTAGTTGGAGACCTAGGAGGAGATGGAGCTATTCTTCTAGGGGCATCATACTGTTCAGGACCTTGACCAAGAGTGGAATTGAGAGAACTGGTATCGTTAAGACGACGACCCGAAATGCATTCGCTGATCGGAATGTAGGGACCAGAAATCGTACTGGTTGGAGAAATTGGGGGCGACTCTTGTGATTCAAACTGAAACACTATCAAAAAAAAAGCCAATAAAATCATCATTTTTTGTATGGCTTATCCTTTATTCTCACTTGGAATAACTGTTTACTTTTAAAAATGCGCATTACATACTCTGACATTGTTGTTCTTCATCTTGGGTGTACGCTTTCAATCCACAAACTTGACAAACTGCGTCCACCCATTTGTTCATTTCAGCCTCGTTTTCTGCTACCAAATAATACGTTCTTTTTGGTGTCTTAACGTTAAACATAAACTGATATTTCTGCTTGCGATTCTCAAATCTCAAACCAGCATCGACCTGTGAGATAAAACGAATTCAAGTTTTTTATTTCATATCGTCAGATTGCTACAGTTATATGTTCAATTTTATGAAGATTAGACGAACTTACCTGTTCACATTGATCTAGATCGATCTGACCTTTGCGCTTACGACATCTTTTATCTGTGTAATACTCTAAAAAGTATTGTCCAGGTAACTCTCCGCTATGGCGTAAAGCGAACCAACGCTTTCTCCAGCGCTAAATTATAAATTAACATTTGTTTATCTCAAAAGTATTTACTCTCAAGCATCAGATTTCTTAAACAAAGCTAGTGCGATCTACCAAAGATATTCTAAGCTCAAATAAATGGAAACAGTGATTACTTTTTAAAGAATTTATTATACTTCTAAAATTACAATTTGTAATTCAAATGTTTTTAAACGAAATTCTTCGAAAATCTTATTGTGAATCTCGATTTTTTCTCGACGTTTCCTGCTTTTCTAAGAATCTCATTACCGGAAAGAGAAACCTAACCATCGTTTTGAAATTGAACCACATTATTTAGTAAAAAATTGATATCCAAATAATGAAACCCATTTCACAAAAAAAATGTATACAAAGAATTCATAAAGAAAAAAAAATATCTTCAAGTCATTAGATTTGGATAATTGAACTACCACTTGTTGAATGGGAGGAAAATTAAATTTTCAAAAATCACAAAGACTGAAAAACTCAGGCTAGAAAGGACAAATGCTATTAAGAAAGTAAGGGGCGCTGGTATGTAATAATTGAGGTTATACAATTACGAAAGAGATTCTCTTGCTTAAAACGTTCAAAACGGAGCAATAATTCCTTTATCAATTTGATGGATAATTTAATGTAAAAAGAAAAGTTAGCACTAAATTGAGTCTCAATTTTGTGAGTTTATTGTGAAAATTTGAACAATGTAAACAAGAGATTTTTATTGTTTAGAATAATGTTGAGAGAAGAATGAAGATTGATAAGAACTTACTGCTCGCCAGATTTTCGTAGGCGGTGACTTTATGAGCCATCCTTCGTGGACGATCTCTTGAGTAGTCTTAAGCACCTCCATTCCCACCGCACTTCTTAATTAATTAAAGCTCAACGACATAAATGCTCTGGAAACGACTGGAACCACTGTCACGGGCCGATAGCACACCCGCCATTCATTTATCTTTATCTATTTTTGGACAATACAATTGCCGTCCAGTTCTTATGAATATGTTTGTCTAATCTAAGTATGACTACCATTGTCCTTTTATGCCGCCCATCTGTGGATGAGGCTGCAATGATAAAATGATGCAGAGGACCACGCAGACAAAATTGACGGCATCATCTCTACACCTACTCCATTTTCATCACACTTGACAGACACTTTATAGTTGTTTATAGTTTATCTCACAGCTACACTTCGGGACCTTCGGGATCACTTCCCACAGCCACAGCGCCACAGCATTGCCACTGGTTGCCACCATTGCCACATTCGCCATATTGAATTTTGCTTTTTGTGACGTCACGCACCATCGGTAAAATCAATTCATAACAAAAAAATATTATGAAGGAATTTATTTTAATAAATAAATTTTAAGAAGACACACACACACACACACAAATTTGATATGATTTCAGGAAAGAATAGAATTGATTACACCAAATTTATTCATGTATATACTATTTTCTTATCGCCATCGAAAGGCAATTCTTTAATCAAAACAAACTCCAAAATGCTACAATTTAAAAAAATTTGAATTTCTGTTCGAATTAACTCTGGAAAACTATATTTTCTTCATAAATTACTTATAATTTGCGATTTGTACTTACCAGCATCCTATGTCTTCTATTTGCAAAATTGCGATTTTTATGTGAAATTAGCACATCTTCTGCAAAAGTTTTGTTCAGTCCCTTATAAATAAAATATACTGTTTATATTTTGAAAACATTTTTTAAATTATGGATTTATTGACATACGTTAAAATTATTCAGATATTTCCATACCTACACAATGCAGTAATTATGAATCTTTTTAATTTTACTTTACAGTAAATTCGAAATAAAATATTCATTATTCCTACTATTTTACTATTTATACTACTATATCATCATTTATTCAAGTACTTTGTAGGCAAATAACTAATAAACGTCTGTTTTCGACATTTTTAGTATTTTGCAGGCAGTTTTATATATTGAATATACAAAAATACTCGTAATCAAAACTCAAAATTATTATTTGAAAATATATTTTCTACTCAGCATCTAATTCCTATATATATAATATACTTAAATTGTTATTCAAATTAATTTTACAATATTATTCATTAACGCCCTATACTTTTTAACATGATCAACTAAAAATGTGTTGTCTTAAGATTTTCGAAAAGACATAATTCAATAAAATAAATAATACTATCTACATAACATTATACTAATTTCTATATTACATTTACTTTAAAAAATGTTATCTAGTATAGTATATGTATTAATGTAAAGTTACTCGTATAAAACATAATAAATAATGGATTATGCAGAAAAAAAAAGTCGATAACGTTTTCTTAAAGCGAGCGCAGACGACTAATTATTTATATATCTCAGTTCACTTTGTTAAACATAAAAATGAATCAAGCTTTTGCATCACATGCCACAGACCTACTTTATAGGGACTCTGAACTTCACTTCCGATCATTATTATCAAACAAGGATTCGTCACAGTAGGACAGGAAAAAACACGCAAAAAAAATAAGAAAAAATACATCGATTGTAGATTATAAACTTATAAAAAAGAAAACTCTCAAATTTGATAAAATTTATAAATTTTTTTATACATCTAAATTTGAAAGCATTTCACATAAAATAAAAACTTTTTCTATGTAAAATAAAAATAAATAAAAAAAAACGTTACTCTGACAAAAATTGGAAACAGTGTTCATGATATTGAAATGGATATAATGGCATTAAAAGAAATTGTAATCTTTTGTTCCCAAACATTTTCTTTTCATACCCTTTACAAAATCAAAACATATTATACTGTTCGTGAAATTTTTTCCAGAGTATTTGTTAAAAAAAAAATTAATTTGTCTTATAAAAGCTGAAAGAGTAAGGAATGATAATCTGTGATAGTAGTGTGGTGTTGGTCATGCAGGCACAACGTTCAGATTTGAAATGATGATACGTAAACTTTATTTCGTAAGATTCGTATGTATGTTTGTAGGTAGGTAGGTATGTATGTATAAATATATACACATATATGTATAACTCTTATGTCTCGTTTACGTTACTATTCTACGCTTGCAGTAAGATTAGGGCTTACGACTAAAAAACAACAAGAAAACAAAATACATCCCCAATAGTTTAGTCCCATCGCACGCTCGCGTGTGCTAAACAATACATATTGGATTAGTGTACAGCCAGGAAAATTCAAGGCAGTGAGTATATTTCTTTGAATTGCAATTTTCATCGACCGAGAGCCGATAGAATTACTACTCGCATTGTTCTCCTCATTGTGGAATTTCATAATCCTCATCGATCCAAAATATATTACCGAACGATTAAAAAACGTTCAACAATCTCTCCTAGAATGCTACTTTTGTCTTTTCATCAGTTAAAATTCTGGAATCTCTCATACGTATCCATTGAACGACACACCTACACTTTTTCAAAAAACACTCACACAACTGAAATGCATACGAAGAGAACAGTTGATCGACGTACAGAAAATTTAAAAGCAATTCCATTGACTCCCACTTGCCCGACAGTTTCACTCATACTTCCAAAAGCCTACATGAATTATTCTTCTAAAATCTCCCTGGATGTTTTTGAAATGCGCATTATTAAAAAGCGAGCTTACTAATCTGATTCAAGAAAAAATACTATTGACAATAAATATCAATCTTTTGACGACTTTGAAACTTATGTTTCTTTTTATTTCAGGCTAGTCGCATCAATAGTATATTTTCATGAAAAATGCATAAAATCGAGTCTAGAGAGCTCGCTTAAAAAATAAAACGCAAGAGCAATTTTCGGTGGTGAGAAAGAAAGTTTCGAAAATACGGAGAATTTTTGGGACGTTTAGGGTATAAAAAGTGAAAATTGCGATGTCTTTCAGACCTCGGCTTGTGATGTGTACAAGCAATTCTTGATTGAAGAAGACAATCGAAACATGTAGATTAATGTCCCTGTTTCATAACAATGATTAGAGCTCGAATGATATTGTAAAAATAATAAATAAGGGAGCACACTCGTTCAATGTACAATCGCTGTGACCGATGAATTGGACATACGCGTTAATATATTACAAAAGGGAAGGGAGATGGAGGTGAGATTCAAAAGATGTTCTCAGGAGCGAGGTGGATTCGTGGGGGGATAATCGCGTTTACGTCTTATTCGTTTTTAAATAGGTAATTAAATCACTATTTACGAAAATTCATAATAAAAAGTAGTACTCTATATTCGGTATTTCAGTAATAATTGTAATAATAATTATTATTTTACTCCATAGCTTTGTCTGTATAATATCGCCTATCGAATAATTAATAATTAATTCATAGTTATTTCATAGCGTAGACAAAGGTCTACTTTATATTCAATGTATTCGATAATATAAAAAAACAAATTGTATAATATATATTTATATATATAATATAGCGTTGTATCATTCGCCTCTTCGTACATTTATAGTAAATTGCTAAAGAATGCGTCGCGTACCAGGGCAGAAGCAAGAAGTAGTCAGAAGATCAATTTGACTTTTCTGACTTCCTCTCTCCTCGTAAAAGTGTCAGTAATTAAAAAATTGATAAAATGTCAATTGGGATTTTTACTTTTCTTTATTTTTGACATTTGGCACTTGGTACGCACAGCATTCGAACGTCCGCACTTAAAGAATTTACTACCACAAACGGTACACCATTTTCAAATTTACAACACTGCCTTAAACACAGCCATACTAAGCCAAATACTTTTGGGTTGTCATTACGATTACTGTAATAATTAAAATCGATCATTATTCTATATTTATTTCAACGCGAATTTTCCATCTCGCGCGGCTAAAAAAGTCAAGTAATCTCAGGTCTCGATTCATGGAAGTGAAGATAACGTGGAAAAAAGAAATCTATGCGGACGCTTTAAAAATTCTCCAAGAAGTGATAATTCGATAATTGAAACTCGTTTAGATTAAAAATTAGTTTAGAATGTCGGCGAGAGGAAAGATGAGTTGATTTAGAAAGATTTAGAAAAATTGAGAAAACTAGCATATCTTGACCACTGATCCACCTCGCATTATTTGTATGTATATATGTATGTTACAAGCGGCCAAGGCTCCAACGAATTCGTAGCGTATCGATGTACTTCACCGTGCGATGCAAAATAAGCGATGAATAAAATGCGATCACGATAACGCTAAAATTACGTTAGTTACGATTTGTCCGTAGTGGAACTTCTGATTAAATATAATCAGATATAGTTTACTTACAGTTGATTACTGTTTGGAGATTTACTCGAAGTGCCAAGAGGTTTCAAGATAACGTCGCACTTTACACTTAAAATCATTTAAATACATAATTAAGAAAAGCGGAGGCGAATATTACACTTATAAATTACTATGATACAGCACTGGCATAGTGAAGTAGCTTGTGTAACTGTCGGTCCCCTTCACGTTTCAAATATTACAATATGTTCTCTCGCTTTGTCATAATAAATTCGTAATTGAAAAGTAAATTATTAATAATAATAATAATAGATATTATTACTACTAGTGTAAAATAATAATATAATATGTACAGAGTGTTGCGAAAAAGACCCGTTTGGCTACGTTATGTAGTACTTTTTGATTCAACTGTACACGCGGGACCTTTCGATTCAAAAAAACTCTTCAAAATTAACACGATTTATAAATCACCCCTTGCTAGCGATTATAGCAGCCTGTTGAATAATTTCTTATTTTTGGTTACATCATTGTTTCCACTTGTTTCGACCGGAGATCAAGTTCTTTAAGTCCCCAGAGCTCCCGTCTTTTTCAATTTTACAGAGCTAAGTACAGCCCCGGTTCGTAACAACATGTTTAACTTAGATTAACGACGCTTAACTCAGCTCTAATTTTTTTTACCTTACTTAAATAGAAGGTATCATTTCATTTCATACATGCATCTTTGTTATATCTTTGCTTTTTTGTCACGTTCATAATTATAATGGTAATAACTGCATATTTACTACAGTAGTATTTGAACTATTAATATTAATTAATGTTAAGTATACACAACACATTTGTACGATTTCACTTAGCCTGCGCGAGCAGCAGCAAGGAAGAGGGATAATAGTCTTTCGGTCTCCTTTTAATCTTAGTCTTTTGAGTTCTACCCGGATTAATCGGGCCACAGAAACCGGAACGGGGTGGGGGGGGGGGCTTTCGGGGAGGAGAACTTTTTTCATTTCGTGGTCAATAAGATACGCGGAATAGAGTTCTTACTTACTTCCACAGTTTAATTTGGTTCGTTCCAACACCTTGGCTCGGACAATGAACGCGCACCCTATTACTTCGCTCGCACGCACGCGTGCATAGGGGAACTCCAAAAATCTGGGTTTCATCCCTGATTTCACTAATATACAAATCTACAATGACCGCGCTCCATTGGAAATACCCTTCTCCCTTAATCTAGGATAGGAGAAGTCTGAGAGTAATTCTCTTTGCGATAACGCAGGCACCTCGAACGTGAGCAGCGACCGTTTTTTCCAACGGTTTCGAATGGCAATAGCCAAAGACTTAATTCAAATCAATTCATTACACTACTAGCAATCACTACAACCTTTCCACGAACTTTGTTAATTGGTCTTGTGGTGTCATTTGCGGCATTTCACTTGAGTCAGCGCCACTCGTAGGGGGAGGTGCGGGTGACGAATGATGTGGCATACTGGAAGGATGACCCGAAGGTAACATCATTTCACTAGGGCCACCCAATTCATGTGCCGGTGAATGAGTCGGCGTTCCGTGAGGTTGATGATGATGTGGTGAGGGTACAGGAACAGATCGTGGAGAAGGAACTGGTTGATTTCTAGGTGATGGTACAGGCCGTGGAGAAGGATTCGGTTGCGGTGAACGAATTGGTGGCGGAGATCGAACCGATT
Source organism: Synergus laeviventris (assembly GCA_032275145.1). Lineage (NCBI taxonomy): Eukaryota > Metazoa > Arthropoda > Insecta > Hymenoptera > Cynipidae > Synergus > Synergus laeviventris. Next base: position 11,286,740 of record JAUESI010000010.1, on the reverse strand, counting down.
GCATCAATTGCTGCTGTACAGAGATTCCTGGAGGACCCATTACACCTTGCGGAGAGGGCACAGGAGGAGGAGTTGGTTTCAAACCCGGTTGACCATAGCCTTGTTCATTGAAACCGTAATCTGAAAGTTTAAGCATTAGTTAATATGTAATACTTTGTCATCAAAGTTTAGATGACAGAGTGGCTACTAAAATCTTAAAATCAAATTCTTGGGTTTTTTTCAGATTAAAACCATTTTGTTTCCGGTCATTAAGACTGAAAATTCAAGCTTTTCTGGGTGAACCCTTTTAAATTTGATAAACATTGTAAAAAAACATAATAATTAATATAAAAGCAGTTTGAAATTTTGTAACTTTCTTAATATATACATACTAGAAATTTAATATAATTTAAGAACAATACATTGTTTTGTGCTTCAACGTCATTAAAATATAAAGCAAAATTAAATAAAGTATGTTAATAAAACTCACTCATTAAAGATGGCCTGATAGGCCTTTGTTGGCCATAAGGTGGTGCAGGTGGTTGTTGGAAAGGTTGCTGCTGCTGCTGTTGCTGCTGTTGTTGTTGTTGCTGCATTTGTTGTTGCTGTTGCTGCTGCTGACGTAAAGCTAACATATGCTGTTGTTGCTTATACCATTGTTGTTGTTGTTGCTGTTGCACACTAGGTGCCTGGGTTGGTTGTTGCTGCTGCTGTTGGCCGATCATCATCTGAGCTCTACCCTGCTGCTGCTGCTGCTGTTGCTGTTGTTGCTGCTGTTGATGGTGCTGCTGCTGTTGTTGTTGAGACAGCATATGTTGCAAGCCGGGTTGTTGCTGTTGAGGTTGACTAGGACCCAGAGGGCCAACTCCTCCACCATGTTGTCCAGATTGCTGCTGAAGGGCAAGTACCTTTTTTTATTAGACGCGTTAGAAATTTGTTTGAAGTTTTGGGCTACTGGGACATTATTATTATTAGCGAATTGTGCAAAATAGTACTTTAAAAAAAAGCATATGTCAAAAGAAATTATTTTTTTTTAATTTGAAGAATCCCATTAGTATAAAATAATTCTTGTGCCAATTTTTGTAGGACAGGTGACTGATCTGAATCAACAAGACGTTAAATCAGATTAATTATCCTGCCAATTTAATCTAGCGACTACAATTAAGCAATGCTTTTAAAGAACGAAGCATCATTAAATCATAGCGCTCAGAATTCTATTTCAAAATTTAGAAGTCGAATAATTCCAGATATAAATATGAATTGAAGTAATTGAGAAAGTAAAAAAGTAATTGCACATTTTTGAAGCAGAGAAAATTAATGAGTTTATAGAATACACACCTGTCGTTGCTTGATGAATGCTGCCATAAGAGAGGGATTACTCTTGAGAATATGGAGTATTTGGTTTTGTTGCTCAGGTGTATTCGGACTCTTAAGAGTCGCCATAAGTTGTTGATAGGCTCTGTTATGCAACGAGGACGTACATCCTGGGCCAACCTGACTGACTGGTCCAACAGGTCCACCCATAACTCCAGGTTGTCGAGGCATCTGGCCACCAATCCCCATTCCTGGCTTGCCTTGGAGCTGTTGTTGCTGCTGCATTAACTGCTGCGGCGTTTGCTGCCTCAAACCTGGGCTTTGCTGCATCACTGCATTCGGTTGATACCTAAAACAGAATTACAAACTATTAAATATTGCATTTATAAAGGACAGAAATAAAAATTTAATCAAGAATTAAATAAAGAAAACAAAATTGGTTTAATATTTAAGCAAGCTTCACATGTACATACCTTGGCGTCCACTGGTCCATGGAAATAAGATGCGTACTTCCAGTGTTGGGCATTTGGACAGGCATTGGCCGCTGCATCTGAGGTGGGGGCATCACGCTTCCACCTTGTCCGCCGACACCAACTCCAACACCAACCCCACCACCAGGAGTCACCTTTCCATAGCCCACATGAGGAGCTTGCTGTCTCGCCGCTTCCTCCTGAACTTGTTTAACAACCTGAAGAACGTGCGCAGGTGGAGTTTGCGTGCCAGGTTTCAAGCCAATTCCAGATTGATGAGGAGATGGTAAATTCGTAGGACTCATGCCAGGTTTCATCGCGACTCCAGCTGACATATTGGCGTTTGAGCTCTGCTGCGCACTCTGTATTGCTCCAACTTGGCCTGTTGGTCTGGTATTCATCACAGCCATTCTCCTCCTGCAAAAGGAATAATTTCATTAAGAATTGATATGGAATATGTTAGAACTGCATGCAGCTAGTTAAGATAAACCTGTCGCTCAATTATCCTATGTTTACATTTATAATTAGATGAAAACATTAGCTTAAATTTAAGCATTGATGTTTGTCTCATAAGACACCACAAAGCTATAATTCGCAGAGAGGTAACACTGAGACACTCAATTTTTGTCATACCTGAGAAAGATTTTGAGAAAAAGAAGCTGAGACTTACCTGAGTAATTGCGCTTGTTGAAGTCGTGCCTGAAGTTGTTGCTGCTTCAACTTGTGCTTAATATTTGAACAGAAGGGTACCAGACATTTGGCTTCTTGGCAGTGCTTGGCATGGTAGCAACACAAGGCCACCAGTTGTTTACAAATTGGACAGAATCCGTTGGTCTTTCTTTTACAGACCTTGGTGTGCGTCACGACTCTCTTCATTTTCTGACAGCTTGGTAGTCGACAGTTGGCATCTCTACATTGACATGCATGAATCAATGACTGAATGCATCTTTGTATTGAAAGCTTTCGTGCCTCCTGTATAAGAAAAAAAAATCTTAGTTAATGCAAAAATGGCAGAATAAAAAAGAGAAAACACAAAAACTTAATGTCTTAAGAATGTTAATACACACATATATGGGCACGTAGTTACCTATAACTTATTCAGAGATCAACTGTTTAAAATACGTATTTCTTAACTTAGCAGGGGTCAAATGAAATCTTTAGGATGTTAGGAACATAGCTGTATAAGTTTAGTATCTGAAAATGGTGTCCAGATACCCAGAACGCGCTTCAAATACTTCTAACTCAAACAGCTACAGAATACTCATTAGCGTCCTATGCAGGGTTGTACAGTTAGGCGTATCTCGAACTTTTATACGTATAATACTATTTTTCCCCTACTTTACCGATCCCTACTTGCTCTCCCCTCTTCGTGTCTTTTCCACAATTTTCACTTTCACATGTCTACTACCTTTGGGTGGCTACTCACCTCTCATTTATTAGATACTTGTTTTAAGCTAATACGTTAGGAATTGATCAATTAAAATAAAAAGGAACAAAAGTATGAAGTCTGAAGTACGCACTTGAGGATTAGCTTGTTTTGCATCTGCAGGTGAAGATCCATCATCTAAATCCAGACCAAGCTTCTCCATATGATGAGGGTGACCGTCTTTCTCTTTACAACTTATACACAAGTCAAAATCCTGGAAACAAAGAAGTCAGTATTTGAATTTAAAAAATTAAGAATTAAATAGGAAAATTTTTAAATTTCTGATTGTAATACTTACATCACACACAGTACAATGGTACCTCGTCTCAACGTGGCTCTTACAATTATTACAGGTATAAACAAATTTGTCCTGGCCTTGATTGTGTAACTCGTACAACATGGACATGGAACTGAATTTGGCTCGCCTCAGAGACGAGAATTCATAATGTCTTTCTCTCGCCATTGTCAGGAACGCATCACGTCCGTCCATCAAATCGCAATTTATAACTGGATCAGGGTCTTGGATGGGCTGCAAATAAAATACAAATAGGATAATGGATACAGTGATTGGCCACTCAAAATTAACACACATGTATTAGGAAATATTGACAATTAAAACAGATAATAAATATCATAGAGTGTGTTGAGAGCAATCTTGCACTGTTTATTAATAATGTTATTTGTGAATATTTCTTAATTAGGTATATTTAAAGCAAATATAATGTCAAATGAGACTCACAGATAAACTAGCTGCGCTTTGCGCACTGTGTAACCTAATAACGAAGAAAACTTCTTTGTGTTTATCCATCGTGGCAAAGATCTTAGCCGAGAGATCATTTCCAGTTTGGGGAGTGTTTGATTTTTTGCTATTTTTTCGCTGATTTGCCTTGGACTTGTTTGACTTTTTTGCCTTTTTTTGCCCTTTTTTCTTTCCATCTGGACCAGTTTCCGAATCCTCGGATAAAGAGTAGATCTAGAGGCAAATCAAAGAATATTATATTCAATAGCAATAATAAAAATTGGAAAACACAATAAATATTCACATAAATATCCGAAAAACTTACAGCGTTTGCAGCTGCTGCAGCTGCTTCAGCAGCTTCTGCTTGTTTTCTCTTTTCCTCTTCTTCTTGGTCCAGCTCCTTTATACTTTCTTCCAAAACGTTAGGCCAAAAGTCACCTTCGAAGTAAGGTAAATCCGCTGCAGATGAGAGCTTGTCTTCCATTGCTTGCTTCAAAATATCCTAGAAGAGCAAGAAAAATATTATAAAAATCTCCTCTTTCACCAGAAACATTAACACTTTCTGTGAATAAAAATGTCACCTAATTATCCTATGTTTAAATTTATAATGAAATTAAAACATTAGCTTAAGTCAGGCATTAATTTTAGTCCCACAAGACACCTGAAAGTTATCATTCACTGACAGGGAACACTGAGACTGAAGATTTAAATTCAGAAAACAATTTTCAAATACGAACCTTGTAGTCTAGTACTATTCTTTCGTTGAAACCTTTATCTAGCATTTTCTTGTACCATTCTTGCAATCTTTTAGGTTTAGGAATTTTTTGTTCTTGAGGATGGCAGTGGAAGATATAATCATCTCCTTCTGAAGGTGGACATGCCCAAATATGAGCCATGGTGTACCTATACCAGAAAAAAGTCTATTAAAAAAAAGACTTGAAGCATTTTAAAAGTAATTTCGTTTCCAAACTTTAGGGATCTTAGAAAAAATATTGGAATTTGCTGTCTCTTATTAATTAAATAAAATTCTGAAGATAATTTTGTTAACAGAACAAAAATGATGAGAACTGTGTTGTTGAAAGGTTCCTTTACTTACCCTAGTTGCTTAGCGTAGTCCAAATATCCAAGAAGGATTTCGTGATACACTGCTGTTCTGAACTGTCTAGGCCTAAAGAAGTGCACAGAATCGAGATACGCGATATAAACTCGCCTTGTATTTGGTGGCGTGCACTCACTACCATATTCTTGGACATGCATTCCAAAGAAACAAACATCAGTTCCATCAACTTCCTCGAAGGCGAACAGGGCTTTCGCTCGATAAGGAAATTCACCCGGCATGTCGCCGTTTTCCACAAATCTACTCCTCATTCCTGGCTTAACTTCTACTACTTTATCACTGGAAGCCACAACCCTGATTGCAACTTCACCTGCTCCTGCTTCTTTCTTTTTGAGGAAGTTGTTGACACGCGTTTCTATGTAAGTCCCTAATTTTGTTACTGGCAGCCGTTTAGCATTGAACTTATTATCTTTACGCTTCTGGCCTTTCTTTTTTAGACAGTTATCACAGGTAAAACTGAAAAGAAAAAAAAAGATTTAGATGCATTTTTGGAGTTTCCAAAATATAAGCCAGCTATCGAAGAGATCAAATTTAGCAAATGAAACTAAAAATGAATCATTATCGGGCTTGAAGATGCATAAATTAAGATGTAAATCAAAGATTTGAAACTTACCCTAGGGGCCAAATACTTTCCATGTGCAGAACACATATTTGATGCACTTTTCTCCCACAGTCTGTACAGTAAACGAATGGTTCAGATTCCAAATGGTCGTTCTTCATCTCCTGGAATTGTTCTTTCTTGATGGCACTGTAAGGAAATTAAAATTATTTTTTGATTTCCTCGGATTGTTAACTGTTTGATCATTTTTAAATTAATTAAAACTTACGTCTGGGGTTGAGTGGGGTCATCTCCAAGAGTCACTGTATCGCCGGGAATGTCGTTGAAACATTTCTGACAAAATGTGTATCTGTCGGTAAGAAGACCAAGTGCCTTTAGACCACTGTTTTCCAAAATGTGACAAATCCACAATCCAATTCACCAATTCATACGTATATCATACGCGCATCAGGGAGTTTGTGCCCAATCGTCCATTTTTTTCGTATATCCCATTAGAAAAATAGCGTTTTCATCAAGACGCATGCAAGATTTTGTTTTTCCAAAAATATTTTGGTTTTTTTTTCAATATCAATATGACAATAATTTTTTTTTTCGTTTATAAACGTCAGGATTTCGATATCAGTCATCCGGTGTTGAAGAATCAATTTTCGTGATCGAAGTAGAGACGAAAAGAAGCAAGGGGCGTAGGCAACACAAGAAGTAAGTAGCAAACAAGAATTTGTGTGCACGTACGGAATCCGCAGAGAGAAGGGTACATATAAAGAGAACAGTGCCATTGTTAGAAATTATGAATAATAATAAATTTTGCAATCTATTATTGTAAAGAATAAACTTAGATTCCAATTCACTTAAGGAATATAAGAATGTAAAAATGAGAGTCACATTTAGTAATAGACGACATTATATTATGCAAGTAAATAAGATAACATAAAAGTTTTCAAGTAAAAGTAAAAATACGTTTGTCACATAAGAATTTGAAAACTTGTAAATTTACTAAATAAATGGCAGTAATTTAAGACAACCCACGTTACCAACATTTCGTCTGCACCCTTGCCCACGAAGTTATTGAACACCGGAAATTAAAATAATAAATTTGAAAGAAGATTCAATCAAGCTCACAATTTGTTGATTTTCGGTTTGTGGTATTTGTAACACGGAACAAAAAATAATAGAAACTAAGCTATTTCCATTTCATGCACGTATTGCCTAAATTACCAAGAGACCTCTGTTGTTATTTAAATAGCAAAAAAACTAGTGAAAAATATTAATTTTAATGTAATTTAGAATACAAAGGTCTAATGGTTTCTAGTTTAAAAAATAATCTGTATATTTGGCTAAATAAGAATGATTAACTGACCTGTTTTGATAAGAGTAGTACTTTGCATCCCTCGGGATTGTACAGAGTTGCTTCCCATAGCAACAAAGAACTTGAGGATTAAACGTGTACTTTCTGCCGCAACAGTATCCCAAGGCTTGCATGACAGGGTCGATTTCTTGCTCGAAAACTTCTGACAACTGCGAAATAAGAAGTATGGTTTACTGAGCGATTCCTAAATGAAATATTGCATCACTAATAAATTAAATGCGCACATTCCTTTATCTTCAAGTCAATTAAAAATAACTAATAAAAGTATCTTACCTTTGTACAATATCTATAAACTCTAGATGTCTTTTTATTGTAGAGCCAGGCATTGTCGAACATCAACCATACATCATCAACATACTCCCAAGGATCACTGTACTGTCCCGTATCCAATTTTCTCTTAATCGTCGACAAATCCATTGGCTTCTTTACAATATCGAAGTAATCCGGGATCCCTAAAGCCAGTGGATCAACAGGTTGTCGGAACGGTAACGACTCAGGATCTTGGCGATACAATTTTTCCAAGGTGGGCATAAGTGCTTGTCTCAATTCATCTGGTTTAAATAAACACATTTTCTTCTTATCACTGGATTGTCCAGTCGACTGAATCGGTTCCGGAACAATTGGCTTGATATCAGTAGCAGATGAGTCTCCACTCGACATGGGAGTAACAGGTTCATCCTTTATTCCTGACGCCTCTTCCCTCACAGTTGAATCATCCCCTACCTCATCCATTGGTTCTGTCTTGATTTCAGTTTTAATAGACATATCGCTATTGTTGCCTTTTCCACCATCTCCTCTGTGATTGTCTGATCCGTCTTCCTGTTTTATTTCCATCTTCATGTTCTCTTCCTTTATAGATTCAAGTTTTCCCTTGTTGTTGTTCGATGGAGGACTAGGCGAATTATTACGATCAAGGGCAGCCGTGATGGCTGCCATCTGAGAAGACATGGAGGAACTTCTAGGCGCGTTTAGAGCTGCTCTCTCCTGGGATGTCATTCCTTTTCCCATGCTGGCAAGACCTATAGGAGATGGAGTTGTCCCTGGGTGAGGAGGAGTTTTATTTGCCGAAGAAACATTCGGAGTCATTAAGGATGGGACTAAAGGCGTATTGGGAGTAGAAGTTGTTGACTGGGGTCCATTCGTCATTGGCGCGGGTCCAGGACTTGGACCACTTGCAGACGGCGCTACAGCCAGTGGAGTAGTAGCTACAATACCGCTATCGCCGGGTGTGGACGCAGACATTGATAGACTGTTCTGGAACTGCTGACTCTGCTGGCTATTTGGCTGCTGCATGCCACTGAAAGGCGATGGAGCCTGTGGTAAGGGGGTGTTGGCATTTTGATTAGCGGTACTAGTTTGTTGAGATTGTTGTTGTTGCTGTTGTTGCTGCTGTTGTTGCTGTTGTTGCTGCTGCTGTTGTTGCGCCTGAGCTTGTGCTTGAGCTAGCCTGACTTTCATGATATCAAACTGATGTTGGTTTTGAACAGGAGAACTGTTGGGTAAGCCAGCTGTACCATTAGTCGTTGGAAATTGACTAGTTGCCACTGACGAGGTCGTCGTTGTTAAATTTGCCTGTGACATTGTAGGTTGGCCAAAGGGACTTAAGCCGGGGTTGGAAACCATGTTGGGGTTGGAAGCCGGCTGTCCGTTGGGACTGGGTCCCGAAGGTCCAACATGCATTCCTTGTTGTTGTTGTTGAGCTTGTTGTTGCTGATGTATTTGCTGAGCTTGCTGTTGAGCTTGTTGTTGTTGTTGTTGTTGCTGTGGAAACTGCATGCGATTATGTTGCAATCCAATAGTAGAAATGCCAAGTTGTCCAATGCTAGGGGAATGACTTCTAAGATTAGGAGGAACAGTGCCGACAGGTCGCTGCTGCTGAACACCAGGTGGAGCACAGGGTCTTAAACCAGCACCACTGCCTCCCGGTTGCTGTGGTTGTTGTTGTTGTTGCTGTTGTTGCTGTTGCTGCAACTGCTGTTCCTTGCGCTTTTGACGCTTTTCTTCCAGTTCTTTCTGAATCTTGTAAATCTTCTCGGCTAATAGATGATAATACTCAGACCGTGAATTGGCCATCTCATACATATCACCTTCAACTTTCCTAGCATACGCAACTAAGTTGTGCATTCTCTTATCTAACATTGCTTGTGGATCGGGAGTAGGAAATATTGCTTGGACCAACTTGTGAACAAGGTGGTTCCTGAGATCTGGCGTCACGGACTGATGCCATTCCTTCGTCCCTTGCACAGGCGTAGCTGTAACTTGTCCGGCTTGAAGACCTGGGGGAAGCTGCACATTCCCAAGCCTATTATCAGTTAAAATTCCTGGCTGTCCTGAATCATTTAATCCAAACAGTTGCTGCATGCTAACAGTCTGTTGAATATTAGCAGCAGCAGCTGCCGCGGCCGAGGTAGGACCACTTGATGGAGCAGACTGACTTGTAGCTCCGGCACCTGCACTGGGGTCATTACTGAGCGGTAGTGATACATTTGGAGCTACAACTTGCTGTTGTCCTGCTCCAATTCCAGGTTGTCCTGGTCCGGATTGAGTTTGAGGTTGGGTTAATCTGACGCTTGTCATGCTGCCAGGAGGTGCTTGCATGGTGGGACCTGCCATTCTTACACCTCTACCGACGCCTTGTCCAGGTAATAAATTGGGAGTGGTGGTTGGACATTGAATACCTAGTGCGTCATATGCTCTTCGCATATCCGACGGACTCGGATTAGGTTGTGTCGTAGGTTGTGGGACTGTTGAAGCAACAGAATTTGCCTGTCTATTTTTGTCGGCTTGTTTTAGGGGTAAGCAAACAGGACAGTCGCTCCTTGTGCAATGTTTCCAGTGGCTAATTATCTGTCTTGAGGAGCTGCAATGAGGCATAGAACAGCTCTTTCCCGCTTGACAAGTAGTCATGTGGTTTAAAACGCTCTTCATCATTTTACAGTGCGGTAGTGAACAGTGCCACGATTCACCATTAGCTTGACTCTCTCTACGTTGACACTTGTGTGCATGGAGCAACAAAACAAGCTGCTGCTGAATCAGTTTTCGCTTTTCTGGGTCTGCAGTAGATTGAGTAGTAGCGGTTGGTCCACCTTGCATCTGTCCTTGAGTAGCCTGCTGCGGGCCCGGTTGTCCTCCGCTCGGTGCTCCTGATTGAGGTTGGGCAGGACTTGGAGCTGGTGGTTGAGCTTGCTGAGCCATTCCTCCCTCTTGACCACCGACGACATTCGCGGATCCAATGGGTCCCCCCGGCCCACCGAATCTCCCGACTTGCATGGTAGTCATATTCGTTCCTACGCCCCTTTGTTGAGGAGCTACGACTCCTACAGGATTCGCAGTTCCTACATTCACATTTGGACCCGGCCCATTACCTGGAGATCCATATCCATAAGGACTCGACGCTCCCATCTGCCCCATATTAGCCATATTTGCCATGTTAGGTGGTCCTTGCATTCTCGGGCCTTGGCCAGGCCCGACTATATTAACCTGATGAACTTGCTGGTGAGGACTCTGTCCTCTCGTTGCTCCTACCATATGAGCTTGTTGTTGTTGCTGTTGCATCGCCACGGCCCTTGCATTCATCATTGCTGGACCATTCTGCATTTGGGCAACACCATGGGGACCACCAGGATGATGAATTCCTTGAGCGTTAGAACTCATCATTGTCACCTGAAAACGAACATTTTAAATTCAATATTAATACCCAGAGAATAAACATATTTCAAGTTAGCAGCTGGAGTTTAAAATTATTAAAATTCCTAATCAATTAAGAAATGCAGTTTACTCGCAATTTTCATTTGGGAGATCAAAGTGTAAAGAGTTAAATATTAGGTATTTTGAGATCTGCAGTTCCATTTGAAAAGAAATATGTACAACAATCAAGCATATAAATCAAGTGTACGAGACATTTACCGTATTCAAAGGTTGTTTATTTAAGCTGTTTGCAACGATTAAACCTCCGCCTGCCATGCCTCCCATATTATTGTTCCCAGTTGCACTGCTCGTCATGACTAGACCAGAGTTCATTGCGCCTGGCATTGACATTGTAGGATTACTTCCAGACATACTCATAGATGATTGAAGCCCTCCCATCGAATTCGCGATGGATATTTGGTTGTTCGCAAGTGAACTCGCTATGCCACTTGGTAAGTTGCCTAGGCTTACTACCATTTGAGGGTCAACCACCCCTTTGGAGACCGAAACATTAGGAGGTGATTGCATATTTGGACTTTTACTACCCAAACTTCCAGCAGCCATCACTAACGAATTTGCTACCATGTTCTTGTTTCCCTGTTTCAGGACGTTCATCGTCAGTAATTGACAGTTTATAAACTTTTATTTATAATTTGAAAATTGCCTTGTTCAGGGTAGCTGCAAAACTTCATTTACCAAAGTCCCTGAATTATTTATAATCAATTTTTCATTTTCAGTTATCTCACCGTGAACCTGACCAAAAAAATGTCATGTCTTTCCCACGATTTCTCTAATTTGCGGCTATCCTGCGTGTTGCAGTTTTCTTTTTATAAATAAACAAATTTTTATAGTAGAATAAAACAATACATACATGTAGATTTCTTACCTGTTGTTGAATGAGATGATGTGACAATTGTTGCTGCTGTTGCTGTTGTTGTACATGTTGTCGAAGTTCATTGTCAAGAGCTCCATTCTGTTGTCCTGGACCAGGACCTGTCGCCGGCGGTTTTGCACTTTCTGTAGCAGAGCCCCAGGATCCAGACGATAGAAGATCTTCCGGAAGTTCATTTTCCAAGTCAAACATATCAGTGTTTGTCATGTAATCTAGAAAGATAATATAAAATGAGTCTCATGGAAATCTACATATCAAGGAAATGAAGACAGAGGGTTAATATAAAAATTTTTAAATATGAATTCGAGTCGCATTATTGTTAAGTTTCAATTAAATCTACCATTGCAATGTAAGATGATTATACCAAACTTTTCGAGCAGTACAAAAAAAATCTGTCAAGTCAACTATACAAAAATATATTTAAATCGATAAAAAATACAGTGCTATGTATCGCGCATTTAATAAAAAAAATATTCTACACTTTCGTTCTTCTAATTTTTGACAGTCTCGTGTCATACTGCAAAAGAAGCAAGAAGTACATGTAATCAAGTATGTATTTGCTTAAGATATTTGTGATAGTGCATGATGTACCAAATGTACCAAAGATTCCGATATATATATAGCATTAGTTATTAATTTAAATATAAAGTTAGTACCATCACCATAATTTTATTTTTCATTTTAATTCTTTCTTCAAAATAAAATTGCTTTGGTAACTCATCAATAGCAAAATGAAAGTGTCAGTTTTTTTCTTCTTTGTATTATTATTATGGTACTTTTCAAATGAGGAAGATGCTCGGTAGGAAAAGTTGCGGAAATTTGCAAAATTTTAAATTTAAGAGACGCATTCACGACTGACCAACATCAATGAAAAAAATTAATATAAGGAACGCAGAACTACAAGTAAAATTGCATAAATATAATAACATAAAGAAATAATTAAACAATTCAATAACTAAGACATGAGACATACACCACATGAGCAAAATTTAAGGAATTTATTCTATGGTCGAATAAAACATGACCTGTTCTAATCTCGTGCTTAACTACAAAAAGCAGCAAAGCTACTGATGGCAAACCGTATAGAGTCATGCATAGAGATCAAAAGTAGCAATTCTAAAAAAATCTTTCATAACAAAATTAGAGTTTACTCATTGCAATTTTCATACAGAATTTGCCACCAAAAACTGTCTATTCAATTTTTCTTTAAACTAAACATCTAATCGAATCTTTTCTTTTAAGTTGTATCTCCTTGTACTTCTACTGTTCTTTTCTATGAAATATTCAATTTTTTAAACTTACTTATTACAAGACACTGAGAGAGGAATTTGAAAACTGATAAGCAGATACAACAACTTTAATTTGCTACTTTTAACATAAATTCTCGAATTAAAAAAAGATTTGAAACTACTATAACTAGTTGATGCTTGATTCCCTGAAAAAACCTATATAATCTGCGGCATTGTGTTCAATGGTGAATTAAAATATAAATTAAAAATTGAAATTAAAGAATAAATTTTGAAAAATTCGCACTCCTAACTTGGACAGAAATTGGGACAAAAAATCGTGTAAACCACACAAAAACAGTGACAAATATGAAAATTTCGTATAACAAAAAAACTACATAAAGATAAAAATCAATTTTTCTTGAGAACACTTTGAATACATACCCATATATTTTAAGTATAAGATAGAAAAAATCGTAATTTCACCAAAAAAATGCACAAAATGGTGAACAATTTAACGTATGGAAAGGAAAAAGGAAGGAATTTGTACATATTTACAACAACCCTTCCTCATAATAACGAATGAGCAAGACTTCATAAAAATGCTAAAATGCAGAACTGCTCAAGCTCTAAGACATTTTCTAAACATTTAAATTAAAAAACCAAGCTTAATTTCATTATAATTAGGATTGTATGTTGTATGAAAAAGTTTTCGATTTTGACACTCTTCCTTATTTCCTAAACAGTGTTGGGTAAGTCACTTTTTTAAAACTGGACGAGAAATAAATTAAATTATCTGTTTACTATAAAGTAGATATTACAAGGGAGGTATAAAAGGTGAAAATATCTAGAAGTGATAAGTAACGTAACTATTTCAGTACCTTACTTACTTGTAAAAATTTCCTACCATTGTTCCTAAAACTGAATGGAGAATAAGTATAAGGGTTTGATTAGATGTTTTAAATAAATGTTTTTAATTTTAAAAGATGTTCCTTCACCTTTTGTAATCATTTATTAAACGCCATTGTATACAAAATATTACGCACATAAGAAGATCATCATACAATGAACCTTAATTTTTCGATCAAAGAGTTGTACGATCTCAAAACGTAGCTCTATGTATGTCTGTCGCATGTCTCAAGACTTTTTTTTATTCAAAAATGCGTTTCCAATATCTGCAATACATCTTCAAAACACTGTTTATTGGTCAATCGTCCATACGCAATGAAAAAAGAACATAACTCTATGCAGGATATACAATATTTTCAGAGAGGTTTAAACATAAGTCTGATGTTGAAAAATGTAATGCAATGATCAGGCCCTTTATTCAAATTATTCATTTATAAAATTATAGGGAGAAACAAGAAAGGAGAACCAAACGTTTTCAATTATACGATATTAAAACAAACAATCTCATGAATTAATACTGCTTTTAGATTATTTTCCCAAATAATTTAAATTCGTCTTGGACTACTAAAGCTTCTTCCCACTAAACAAAAAAAAAATTTTTTAATGGCAAAATTATAAAAAAACAAGTGAATTTTTTTAAAATGAAGGTTGCAATGTCTCATACTGATATTAAATTTGGGATTGGCCTCTTAAAAGTGACTCTGGGATCAATGACATCGATGAGTGATTTCATGGATGGACAATTTGACAGTGCCTGAAATTTGTTGCAGCATTTTTTGCTTTTTTAATATTTACTTCTTTTCTGCGTAGTATGGTTGTTCCAATGTTGCTGCAGCTGATGCTGTTGCAGATGTAGCTGTTGTGGCAGGCCCTGCATTTGTTGTATGTTACCACTGCCACCTCCCCCGTAGTTTGTATAAGCATGGTGCATCATTAGAGGCGCCATACCCACTACATATATCACAGTTTATGATTTTAGACCGTGCAAGAATTTTGGTATTGTTTTGTGGGAATAAAACATCCAAGTCGCAGAAACAGCTTTTTACAATTTTAGCGCCTTCTGCGGCACGTGCTTTACTCGCTCGAGTAGCTCAACATTTTTCAATAAATTTCCCCTTAAGTTTTATTTCATATTGAACAAACTAACGAACATAAAATTTCAACAAAATAAAAAAACTACAATAGGAGGAAGATGGGCTTGTTTCTGCAACTCAGTTGCGTTTAAGTTATATTTCGAAAGTGTGACTCTTTTTTGACGTATTAATACTAAATACTTGTTTTTCCACCTGACCGTGTAAAAAATCTCGCAAAATAAATAGGAATTATTTCTAATTTTGACGACTATTTTAATCAATTAGCAAAGAGCGGTTTGGAAGAGAATACAAGATAAATAGAAAGAGGTTAGTGCGTAACACATGCGAACAAATTTTTGTATACAGCATTGTTCAATTGCTCATGCATACAACAGGCACTACAACAAATCTAGAATTGGAAAACTAAGGTATAGAAAGAGAGTCAAGAACATTATTCTAGGATTCAAATTGGTAGATCAAAAACGTGGATGCAATAGATAAGAGATTTAAAACTAGCACGTCACAAGATTTTTTTATATAAAAACAAAGTGAATCAAGAATAATAATAAAATATCAAATTAGAGAGTGCATATTGCACCGAAATTTTAGGTACCTCCGAGCAAAATACACTAGCAAAACGCTTCAATTATTTCTTGGGCTTTTAATAGTTCAAGTCAGGTTACAAAGGTACAAATATTTATCCAATGTCAAATATAACATTAAAAAGTTACTGAAATATTTAGCTCCCAATTGAAAATGCACAGCTAACTTGAAAAATCACATTTATCTAAAAATTTCAAAAAAAATGGTCAATTTCAATTTTTATGTAACTTATCATAATATTTTATTAGTTTATATGTAAACAAACTTCATTAGTTACACATGTAAATTTACATGATCAGTAATGAACTGAAAATTTAATTTCACATTTACATATATTATTGATATTCCGGTTAGCAGCCATTGTTTGTTAAATGAAATAATGCAAATTTCATACATTTTTCTATAATATTTAAATCTAAACGATTCTTTTCAGGTTATGTTAAAAATTGTAAATGGAAAATTTGACACTAAAAACTTCTCTTTTAATTTTCATGATTTTTTGACAGAGCTTTCGAGTAAAATCTTTTATAAACACTTTTCGGTTCGGTAAGATTTAGATTTACAAAACGGGGGATTTCAGAATAATAAGCTTGCAATTTTACAGGTTGTGTTAAATAAAATATTTCTTTTCAAGTAACCCATACATTTATAATCAACAATTTTGAAATCTATGACAGATTAAATAAATTCTTTGAAAAGACTTATGTTCTCGAAATGAAATTTGAAATTTTATCAGACTCTAGGTAAGAAAATAAAAGTGAAATTGCACTTTTATCTACTGGTACATTAATTTTGCAATTTTCATTGATTTTAGAGATTTTTTTTTTAAATAAAAACGAGACACTGCAAGTTACACTGTAAGATATCCTATGTAAATTTACATTTCGCCACTGATTCTACAAACTCTTAAAAGTTTACACAAGTAGAGTATTTGAGAATAAATTATTTTCTAGGATTTTGACATTTCGAAACTGTTAAACGGTAAATAAAAATAATATGTTAGAGCAGAGAGCCTAAAAAATGCACAATAGGAAACAAAATTTATAGGTTAGGATTCTGAAATAATTTATTTACATTTATCTTATGTCAAAAACAGTTTTAAATGATCTAGAATTCTGAAGAATGTAAAAATAATAAAAATGAATTACTAAAAAAAAATTATCTTTCGCCTTTCGCCTTTCACCATTTTGTACTTTACAACATCAATCTCAAAACAATCCTTAATGTTATCCTTTTTAGAGTATAAATTTTTATACACCGAAAGTGACAGATGGAAAACAGTGCCAGAGAACCATTGTTCATTAGAGCTCAAAAAATATTTGGCACTAGAGAATATTAAGTACAACTAAAAAATCTCAAGTTTGACAGAAGAATGCAGGAGTTTGGTTGCGTTCAGCTAATGAAGACTTTTCCTGGATCTTTATTTTTATTTATCTTGAACTCGAGGAAGATGTAGGACTTTGCTCGGAGGTATACCCCGAAACTTTCGACTTGCGTTTTTTTGCTGCCCGGTTTCATCGGGAGCGGGAAATTGACGTGCACGCTAGATTTGATACGTGTGCTCGTTCTCTAGGTTAGATTCGCATCTCTCAAGTTTAAGAGATGCGTGGCATATATAGAATCTTACCCGATGAATCTGAAGGCCCTTGAAAAGGATCCGCGAGCTTGGACCGCTTGTTCGGCGGGCCGTCCACTAGGTGGTCGGCCATGTCTCCGCGGGTTAGCTTTTCTCAGGGCTGTTTACTCTCCGCACCAGCAGATCGGCGAACACGTACGTACGCACACGCAGGCACGCACGCACGTACTAAAACAACACTCTAGAAAAACACTGCTTTTTCAACTACCTCAACGGGGTGACGGAAATTCACTGATTTTCTCGCATGGTCGCGGGCGTAATAATAACAGCAATGAAAATCGCGGCGCATGGAGCGTCCCCGAACACGCTTTACAAGACGGTCAACCATTGGGCAACGTCGGGGTTGAAACCCCTTAGGCAGATTTACACACAATATTCCAGGAAACGTATAACTTAAGGACCAAGAGTTCGTAGAGAAAATTGTTGAAATTTTAGTAAGAGACTTGGCTGGACACTGGTCGTCAAAACTTGGAGTAGTGTCAGACAGGCTGCGCACACGGCGCTACCTCGCATCGAGGCCCGCTAGCACCATCACCATCTTCCTTCCTCTGTCTTCTTCTTTCGCCTTGGCACTGTGCTCCTGGCGCGCGAAATCACCAAGAGATTAGATGGCTTTCCCCGTACATTTAAGATAAACTGGACGCCACTTGCCGAACTCGACCGAATTAATCGGGTCCAGACCGGCTAGCGCGAGCGATTTAGATTCGCGAGGGAAGCGAACGCAAGGGTTCCGCACCGCACGAGTATCAGTTCAAGTAAAATGGCGACTGCTGTTGATGAGAAGTTTTTCTACGCTTGTCAGAAAATGTCGGACTGCCGAGCAAAGGCTGCCGGGCTCCTAGACCCGAGATATAATTGGTCGAGAAGGTCACGTGACTTTAAAATCAGATCCGATTGGCTGACGTGTCATGAGGCTAGGAACGGCTTGACTATCTCCACGGAGGAGAAATAGCAGGGAAGTAATAAGTAGAAAAGCACACTAGGAAAGCGATTTTATTTATAATGGATTTGCTAAATAATCAGTTGTTGATGTGAAATTTTTTATTATGAAGGTTTTAGTCAGTAGAACTTGAGGATATCTTTAAATTTTGAGGATGGAACAGAAAAATAATTGGAGATTTAAGAAATGTAAGGAGATAAGGGTGCAATTGAGATGTTAGTACGCTTTTGAATCATGTTCAAAATATATGTTGTGATCCGCCGCGAAATGTCATAACTTTTCCTTGGTTTTGCTCCGAAAGTACACGCGACGTTGTAGCTTCATCTGAAAAAAAAATCTCATGCGGATAAAAGGTTGATTCAACGTCTATGAGAAGTGAGGTGAACGGCTTTGCAAAATTGATAAGTGGTACTGAGTTTTGATCTTCTTCAATCTTCATAATGAAGTTTGTCGTGAATGCAATGTGTTTTGAAGCAGAGTTGGTTATTGTTGACAACAATATGCTTTTTACAGCTGATTTCTATCAATTTAATTTGAGTCTTTTGTTCAAAACGTCAAAAAGCGGTTTTGCACTGTTTTTCTTATCTCATAAAGTCAATAGTAAGGCGGCTCTAAAGAAAAAAGAAGTTTTTGTATTTGAAGACAAACTTTACAAAAAGCTTTTTCACATATGGTGAAAAAACTTAGTTTTTAAAATTTTTTGGAAACGAGCCAATAGGCTTTCAGCAGGGCTTTAATGGGCGTGTGGTAAATACTATAAAAGCAAATTTAGTTTCGCCGTTATAAAATATTTAAAACTGTCATATATTCTTATATATATTTAGAAAATTACAACTACATAAATCGTAAATTTAAGATTCAAACCATCAAAATACAACAATTTTTTTTTTTTGGAGTATTCAAAATAATTAATTGTAAAGCATTGAAGGTGTAATACTATAAAATATAAAATTTTTAATTTAAGGGTGTTGGCTGGTATTGGATCCAAGTTCTAAATTAAAAATTCAATTTCTTCATTTCACTCAATAAATATTAGAGTTAGATGCCTTTCGCTCTATGTTTGCACTTTTTTCGAAGTAAAAGTATGGGTGCAAAATGATAAATTTCTACTCTCTTTTAATACTTTTTGCGTAAAACAAAGAGTTTGAAATATAACCTCAAAATTCAAGTGATTCACTTTGTGCAAAAATTCTCAAGTTCTTGAGGACAATTCAAAATATTGGGTTTTACAAATTAAATATATTAATTTTTAAAAAAGATGTATTTTTAAATAGACATTCATAATATAGTGAAATTTATTGTGGTCTAATTAATTCTTATTTTTACAGGTTAAGCTCTTAACTAAAACTTTGTAGAAAGATATTTTCCAAAAAAATTTGCAAAAATGGGTCATTGAATCAAATCAATAAGAATTTTCTGTAATGAATTAGTGAAAATCTACTCAGATTAATTGGACCTCTAACATAAATTGCAAAAGAGAATAATGCGAATCGATGTAATAATTATAACTATATTATTCTATGTAAAGCCAGATATGGACATTTGCGATTTTAATTTTCAAATTAGTTAATGAAGTAATACTGCAATTATAATACCAACTCTGATGATGCGATGCAAAATTCTTACGTTGTTATTTATAAAAAACTCAAAAAATATCACAGTTGCTTGTTTCTATAGATATAGTAGATATCAACCAATATATTTTTTTAATCTAACAAAGAAATGCGCATCTAAGCTAACAAGACAACTGTGTATAATATCAATATATTATCAATTGTGAAGTGTCAATATTATAACTCGCACATAGTGTCAATAGCGCAGTCCTTATTCCACACTTTACACATATGTTCTTTTATCTCTTTTTTTTTCATTGTCAACTGAAGAAGGAATACTCGATCAAAGGATGAAATCAAGATATGAAAGATTGAACAAAATATATAAACTATGTATAGTTTATAAAATATATAAAGCCAGCATCTCTCTCTGACAAAGTGTATAATGTATATGAATAAATTCATAAATCACTTATACATAAAGCTTGGAAAGGGATAAGCACATATCACATTGCAAGTTCTGATTGTAGACTATGGTGGCAAGGTGGCTGAAACAAAGCAAGTTTAATACGTATAATATAATAGCAGGGTCTCTTAGGAATAAATAGAAGGTGATATGGTGGGGTGCCTTTTAAGTACACACGAGTGTAATAGCACCGCATTCAAGCGCAAGGTGACTAAAACAAAGAACCCCTGCCGATTACCAATCTCGGTTAGACTTAACTTGGAGTCAAAGTGAACAGCTATGTCTCGATTTACATTTTGCAAGTGCTAATTGCTGCACCCTGTACTGAATTGACTAGGCAACGCCTAATCTATAGTGTATCCATTATCCTCTTTCAAAGTTTATACAAGTTAATTAATTGAGAAACTATCGAAGTCTCTATCCGTAAAAAGGGAAATGTACGTTATTCAAATCCATCCCAAGTCGAACTGAAGATTCCTATCCGAATAAATCGGAACAAATATCCGGGCGTGTGCCTATTTCTATCCGAATGAATCCGAGCTAATTCAAGTAAAAGGTCTCGACTTTAGATTAGCTTCGGATGAGGAGCCATTCATAAACAATAATGAATTCAATTTTTGCATTGTCATGAAAAGTTATCAGTCCTTGAGATTGAAAAGGAAGCAATTAATTATCCTAATTTAATACATAATTCTTAGATAAAGCACATAGCAACAAAGCTCAGAGTAGGGGCTCAGGAATTAGTGCGTCGAGACTGGATAAGATCTTTGGTGGAGGTGCGAACGGCACGCGACCCTTTCCGCCCGCACCGCTCTCAACCACCCCACCATCTCTTCTCAACTCTCACGACAGGCACTGTGCGCTGTGCGTGAACCCCGTATGTTGTATGCTGTATGCTCTCTTTGCTCTCCTCTCTTTCGTTGTCTTTCGCTTGCGGTGTCAAACCCGAGGTATACACAACGAGCCGGGCTCGACAAATCGAGAGAGAACGGGAGGTGAATTGGATTGCGGCGTGGCAGCAGCCATCGGCCTCGGTGACAGCGGCTTTGTGAAAAAGTCAGAAAGAGAAGGACAGAGATGAGAGATATGTGTTGATAGAGTCAGAGAACTCTGAGAAGATCAAGAGAGAGGGATAGGCGCGCACCGCGACTGCTACTACCCGAATCACCGAATGCAGGATCGGTTTAAGGGCGAGCTTAATGGACACCTGCCGCGACTTAAGGGATGTTATTTTTTAAATATTCTCCTTCATTCCACGGACTTACTCTTTCAAATTCTTTTTTTTGATTGATTAAGAGCATTTAATTTTTTATTTCATTAAAAAAATTCCTAGGGCTAATTTTGCTCTTTCACATACAAAAATAGAAGCTGTTACCTCAAAAATGTCATTTCCGGCTCGTATTCCATAAAGCAGATTATATTTTGGAGTTTATTTAATTCACTATAATTCCTCCCCGAAATGTATGCACAAAATATTTTGAATTATCCATTTTTTAATATATAAGTTAGGAGCGATCGAATTGGTTTTATATGTAATGTATTATCCTCAATTTTAATTGAGTGTTAGATACATCATTCTGTGATACCTAAATTCAAAATATATGATTTATATATTTTTCAAAAATTAGTTATCATTATTAAATTAAAAAATTGAACGAAATGTAGATGAAGTACATTATAACATGACTTTAATTATTATACATGCATAGTAATAATAAATAATTTACTATTTGTCAGAAAATGATACGCAGGTATTCACCTAGGAATTGCAATCTTCAATCCTATTTTATTCTATTTTTACAGTTCAAAAAAGTGCTTGTCTATTTTATTTGATACCTGATTTTTATATATTTAAATAATTTTATTTAAATAAATTGAAAATATTATTTAACTATTTTACAGGATTCAAAATATTTTCTGAAGGAATTGAAACGGATTGAGGGCAATTCGTTTGATATGAAAAGTATATAGTATATACATTTCGAAGTCGTCTGGCTTTCATTCATGATCGATGATCAGTTGTTAACGTTGTTGACTACTCTTGTTGTTATGGAGGTGTAGGCCGCAAGTTGTATTCGTGCACCTCCACAGGTCATCTGTGTCGATCTGCACTTTCTCCCTTCTCGTCATAATACGTCGAATGCACGTTGGCACGTACAAGGCCTGCAAAAGATAATAGTTCAACCCAGGAGAGAAACGGAAACTACGCCAAGGTCTAGCTCGAGTACTTTTCTTTGTTAGCTCACTATAAAATACAAATCGTAACTAATAAATTGTAAAAAATATTTCTTCAGATGTTACTACAATCATTTTCTGATTTCAGATAGTGAAATGTCCTGGTAAGAAGGCTTGAATTTAATTCCTTTGAAAACTTGATTTTTCCTCCGATTTCCTAAACCATCGGCGGTAACAGTTATGAGCAAAATTTAGATATGCATCTCAAAAATTTTGACGAAACGGCACTGACGGGAATTGAAAAATGCGAGAATGTCTGAAGAGATCAATAAAAATGAATTCCTACCAATGAACGTTAAAAAGTGCACCGAACTGTACTAAAGGGAATTAAAAAATTCAAGAATGCAAAAAGAGAGGAATAGAATATATATAAAAAACATATTAGTATATGGTAATTATTATTCACGTATTAGTTACTTAGTCAATTATTTATTCATTTGCCATTATTATAATTAATTATTACTACCTTATTATTCCCATTTGTGGATATGTTCCATTTATTAACTAATAAATGTTAATATTACCCGAATATTAGTATTAATATTTTTTTCTAATTTAAAAAAATACATTATTTTAATTAAATTGATACAGGATCCAGGAGAATTAAAATGTTCAAACTTATATTCTAAAGAAAAGGATTAAAAATAATTTTATAGCGATATTTTCTCAAGATATTAGTGGGAACTAAATGCATTTGAAAGATGTTCTACTTTGTGGAATTCAAAATATTCTGTTTACGGAACAAAAAACTCATCCAAGAAATGTTGCTGCTGCTATGAGAACTGAAGGGAATTACATTTCGGGAAATTCTGTTGCTCCTTGCGGATAAGAGCTTGGTGGAAAAATCAGGTTTTAAATAAGACAGAAAAAGGTCACTTTTATGTTGAAATCAAAAAATCTTAATTCTTCTGTATTCAAGCCTTCTTACCTACCAATTCAGCAAAACAGCACGGGTTCTTGTATCTAATATGTAATAAATTTATACGTTCAAACGTGAGATTACAAAATCCATTTAAGACGTGTTTGTACATCGCAAATATGAAACTGCTAGACGTTGTTTACACTTTGCGATGATTTTTTATCATTTAATTTAAATAAGAATGTTATAGATATTTTTTTTTTAATTTAAAAAGTTGATTAAATATATATAATCCTTACGTTCGACTTCGACGCAGAATCTGATATTTCCTTGAAATCAGAAATTAAAAACTCTGTTTATTTGATATTTAAAATATTATTAAACTAGCTGTGAATTCTCTCTCGGGTGCTTTTCAGTTATATGTATTCAAAAGGTGCTCATCCTATGAGCACTGTCCTTCCTCCTTATGATGAATTTGCAAATATATTTGCTTCCTCATAGAGGAAGCATTAACGATTTTTTAATTATTAACAAATATATTACATTTTTTTTCTCTAAGCAAAACTTTTCATCAACATTCAATTATACTACTGTTGCCAACCATTCTAATCAATTTAAATCTTATACGGGTGATTCTCCAAGGAATTTTTGACAAGGGCAAATTTTTTATAAAAAATGTTTCAATTTTTGTTTAAAGGTGCCCTATAAATATTCACGAAAAATTCTCACTTAAAATTCCTGTAGTACAAAAAAACATTTTCAATTTTTGATTTTCCGTGTGATTTCTTATGATTTCATATTATAAAGTAAAATATTAAAAAATTAAACATAACATAGCAGGGAAGAATAGTTTTTCCAAAATTTTATTTCATTATTTTTTTTAAATTTAGAACATTTTTTTCAAATTGTAAATATTTATTTTTAGTTTTACGATTTCTGTATTCAGTAATTGTAAAAAGAAATATTTTGAATAAAATTATTTATAAAATTGCTTCGATTAGCTCCGTTTCATCCCTGAAAGCGAAAAATATCGGATATCATGATATCCGATGTTACCGTATCCAAAAACAATACTTTTTATTCTTTGAAAACAAAAATAATCAATAAATCCTTCAGACAAAAACCCCTTTATTATGTGTTACATAGAATGTGAAGTTTTCATTTTTTTAATTATGAAATATCAAAGTTCTTATCAGGTACGGTACCCGATACCAAAAAAATACACAAAATTTTATGTAACATTTTGTCACTTTGCAAAAAGTGAATTTTTTGTTATTGAATTTAGACGGAGATTTTGGGAGATTGGTTTACAGTAACCATCGAAAATAGTTAAGGGAACATGTATATAATTACATTTTCTCTAGTAATATATCAGAAAAATATAAATATTTCTCATGAATTTTATAGTTTTTGAGACAAACTTTCAAACTATTTTGGCGCCACATACGTGGTTAAGTCATAGTCTCTGCCATATACTATAATATAATGGAAATCAAATTTTTAAATATTATTCGAGTCAAAGAATCTTTTATATTGTTGTATGAACTTTGAATTATGTCAAGGAAGAAAGTTTTACTATAAAAAACCTATTTTTAAATTATTATATGACCACAACTTTTTTATTCTTCAATAAATGGATTAATATTATCTTTTGCTTACATCAGCTTTGAATTATATCAGTGAAAAAAGTTTTACTGTAAAAAACTGATTTTCAAATCTTATAAAAGTACAAGATAAGATCAAATTTATTTTCGTTAACTTTACGCTCGCAATAATAAATTTTTGTTATAAAATTATATCCATTTTCAGTGAAAAATATTTATTGTTAGAAACTTAATTTTGACGAAACTGAACTGCACTTATGATAAACTATCATATGCCCTTAAGGTGCCCTATAAATAATAAAAAATTGAAAAAGAAACTGCCCAGATAGCACAATATCTTTGAGCAAGCTTGCGATACAAGGTTCGAAAGCTTATTATATATATTGCGTTATCCTAAGTAAAATTAAATATACATAGGTTAATCTTTAAATATTGCTTCTCAAGCCTTTCTGAACTTAGCGAAGAAGCAATAAGATCTCCTTAATTTTACTTGCAATTTTGTCTGAAGCTTACGACGCAAGGTTTATTCAAAATTACCTTGGGAACTTGCTTAACGCTTACAATAGAATATTTACTAAAAATTGCCTCGAAATATTGCCGTATATGGCTAATATTTTTTTTATTTCCGCCAAACTTGCCTGAAAAATTTTGCGAAAATTTGCAAAACTGAAATTTGTCAACCTTCCATGGCAAGATTTAGGTAAGCTTGGTGCAAGATATTGTACGTGCTTTCTGGATGATGTGAAGAAAAAAGTTTTACTCCAAAAACAAAATTCGTCTGAAAAATATAGGTGTGGCACATGAAAAAAAATGTATCTATATATATATATATATATATTATATCTAAGTAAAAGTGTCTTGAATTTTGACGCTATTCGTCATAAAATTATCGATTTTATATTATCGGGTATAAAAATATCGTAAAGTCCACCGTTCCGTTAAAGATTAAATAATATGCGTTAAATAATTTGACTGGGATCAAATGGGAGTGAGTATATCACAGATACATTTAATCCAGCATTTGTGTGTATTGCGCCGGCGTATTGTTAGAGGTAAGGCCGTTTTACAGTTATGTAAGGTCGCGCAATATGAAGGAAACAATAACTTTCGGCTTGTAGTGT
>JAUESI010000010.1:11250035-11260866 GCA_032275145.1 Synergus laeviventris | reverse complement strand
TTAAAAATATATCTGTTACCAAGCTCAAGAATTCGCAAAATCCATATCTTAAACTATATTAACCGCATAAAAAATATGTATTTTATTTCAAATATATCGTTCTTAAAAGCGAAGAAAGTTGCATGTAATTTTCACTTTTCTGAAACAAAATATTTTTTAAATGATCATTACTATTATATAACAACTATCATGAATCAGGAGATCGCTGTTAAATTTTGTTCATGTTGGAATCAGCGCTTTTTCACTTGAAAATGCGGCGGTATCTAGTATTCCTGAATCTTCAGGTCTGGAAATCTTATATGTATTCGTAATTTTTATATCACCCGACGAGGTAATCGATCGCCTTTTGCCTCCCTCGAATTGCTGGCGAACACTTGCGTGCGAAACAATTTCACAGTCGCAAAGCAAGGAGAAACTGAAATTTTTACAATCTCTCATTAATTTATAAAATTTAGAAGGGATTGAAATGAAATATTTGAAACTAAAGAAGAATTTAACACTTTAATATCTGCATTTGAAAACTGTTAGAATGTGGATTGGAAGAGAGCTTATACAAATTTGAAGAATCTAATATTGGCAAAGCCCAAACAACCATTTTTTAAAATAACGAAGTGTCTATGGGCATAGAAAAATAAAATATCTGGTTTATGATCATTTTTCGAAAGGATTAGGATCTTTTGAAAAAATAGTTTTCAAGGCAACAGTAGTTTAATTAACAAAAATTGAAGTAAACTTTTGGTACCAAAGTAACCAACACTTGAATTCGAGTACAATACGTTACAGCAGTTACAGTATCAAATACATTGTACAAAGGTACAAATGTACAGCTATCGGTAGAATCCATGAATCTGACTTTGCTTTGTGATACATACTAATAATTTAATAACATGTATAGAATATAGAAGCTTACCCGTATAAGAAGCTCTTTATTAAATTGTAAACGATCTTCTCCAAGAACTGTGATGCATAAAGTAGAAATGTATAAGTAATAATAAAAAGTGGAAGTGATTGGTAGAAAGGTAACTGAGGATTTGTGAATCAATCCTGGATAAAAAATAAGTACAAATTAATTTTTATCAACATCATTACTTTATCTAAGGTAAAATAAACTAGTTTTGCTTTCTGACTTAGGGCAATGACGAAATTACATTTTTTTTAACATAAATTTTGTTACAACCAGGAATAACTCTTTCCTTCTTTGTTTTTCACAATTTTCCAATTTTATCTTAAAGTTCGCTCACGAAAGACAATCTCCGTGAAACAATAAAAAAAACAAACATATCTTAGCTTACGGATAAAAGTTAAGCCGCTGGAATTGTCAGTCTTTTCTTATTTAATTAGTAGAAAAACGTTAAAAAACTGCGATTCGGGTAAAGTATCTTCGCTTTCTTTTATACAAGTCTATATAACGCATCGTTAAAATAAGCGAGTGAATGCAAATTTTTAAAACGAATTTCCCGTTAACACTGCCCTTGATGTTAATTTTTTAACCTAATAAGAGTAACAGTGTTTTCTCAAACTGATCTCTTCACGCCTATTAATAGTAAGATATCGTAACCCACTCCTGGATAAACAATAACTCAATTAATTATTAAGTGATAACTCTGAAAATTAATCGAAAAAAGTGATGAAACTTTTAACTATGCGACAGAACAATTTAAAAGTACGTCATTCTTAAAATATCGACAATTCTTTTAGCTTCGTTCGTAATTCCCCATTGTTTAATTTAAACTTTAAAATATCTTATATAAGTAAAAAAAATGCAATAGGAATTGATTCACATTGCAAACATGCTTGATCGACTATTTCGTGGACTAAAGATAAATAATTACGAATTTTTACTTTGCACTGCGTGCGAAAGTGAATTTCATTTTAGTAATTTAGCGAGATCATAAGCGAAATTATTGCAGTACTCCGTAATTAAGTAATATAATGTAATAAAATCGATTAAAAGCAGTATCGATCTACAAGAGTACAAAAAATTTAATATAGTAGCATACAGGATTTTTCAAATTAAAATTAGAGTTTGAAAAAATTTGTAGAGATTTTCGCAGTTCAATATTGAATATAAAATATTGTAGTATAATTCACAGATTCCGAAAGGAAATCATAAAATTTTTCATTTATGCAAGAAATGCTTCATATAAACTTGAGTATCATACTTTAGGCACATCCTTTCGCTTAAAATGAAGCATTCAATTCCACTACCAATTTTAAAGTAATCGTAAAATGTCTAAAATTTGTCAAAAAACGTAGAATTTGGACTCAAGGTTTAGCTTTCGATTTAGTTGAACTAAAGTATAATTGTAGGTGTTTAGCAAATTTTTTGTACACGTGTAAAAATCACTAACTGAAGAATCCACTTTGATTGTAAATGGACACTTTGACTTTAAACGGCAACACCACTCTCAAATATTCATAGATTTCTGGTTTTTTCAACAAACGTTCTTTCACTATAGTTCAATAACGCGATAAAGTAGTAAAACATCCAGCTGAACGTTCACAAGTGTATTCTTAGGTAATGATTCTGAATTTTTGTTAACAACAATGTGTGCGTGGTGTCTATTCCAAGATATTTCACTCCAAATGTAAGTTCAACCGGTCAATCGTCTTTTGACTTTGGCTCATCATCATTTTTTGGTTCTTGTGTCTCCTGGCTTCCTTCTTCCTCTTCGTCAGAATAATTTGTTGGAGACTCACCAGGTTTCAGAAGTTTGCCTACATAGTCGTACCTCTCTGCAAAAACATAATTTCATTAACACTTTTCTTTTCGAGAAACAAAAATGGTTCCGAATTTAAGAGAAAATATTCTACATTCTTTAGAAATCATTTAAAAAATGGTCTTTTAATTCTCAATGTTGGTGTGTTAGGATTAAAAAATAATTTAGAATTTCTAATCTCGAATTTGAATCTTCGGTAACTTGAGTGTAAAATCCGAGTTGACAATTCTTTGTGAACACTAAGCTTTGTGAGTCGCTGGAATGAGACCCTGAACAATGACCTAATGTTTTATGCATTTCGTAATATAATTTCAAGTCAGTAGGTTCAATGAATAATGAAATTAAATTGAGCTAAATTTAGTCTTTAAAGAATGAATGGGCTAAGAATTGTATGCTTGAGGTATTTAATTGTTTTTAAAAAATTGGTCTATAAAATATACTGACAAAAAAATTTAAATATTCTAAAATAAAACACATTTGGTTTTGGATTTCGCTTACCTTTGAACTGTTCTTCCCATTCCCTAACTGAATTCATTTCCTCTGTTTTTAAGTCACTCAAATCATCATATTCATCCTTTCCTGGAGCAACTGAAAATGTACCCAAGCCCCTGCTAGCGTCTCTTCCTCCAAATGCTGCGTAAGGACCGCCTGCAAATAAAAATCACATTTTCAGTAATAATCGATCATTTAAATGTTTAACAGCTTTTGTCTATTAATAATTCGCAAATTATATAAATTTTATTCCTTAAATATCTGAGTATATTCCAATGTTCATGACTCATTCTCCGTAAACAATTTACTTTTTCTGATAAGACTGTGAGACATACTAACAAATTTCGAGTTTAGTTTAAAATTTACATAAAATAAGAATCGATGTTACTACTTTAAAATTTTTGTAATTATCTATACTGATAAAAGCGAAACCTATTGACTTATTTAGCATTCACTCAAGCTAGTATAGCTATAAACTAGATCATTTTTTTAATTCATCCAAAATAGGATTGCGTAATTCGAAAATAAAAAGAGCTCTTTCTAACATTTTTTCTATTCTACTTAGCACCGCTTACTTTGAACAATTACAAACAATTAAATCCTTTTGAAAATAAACATAATCAACAGTGCTGTCAATCTTTGCCCCGTTTATCAAAGTAGCACATCAATTAAATAACGCATCATTTATACAGTTTTATAATTGGAATATGAAATGGTAAGAAAAACCTTACAGACATTTGTCATTAAATAAATTCTACCTATTTTTAGAAATTATCAATTACGCAAACAGAGAAAAGTAAATGCATCGAATTTCTTAGTATTATCTATAAATAACCGATTTGAAAATTTTAATCAATTTAAACCTAAAAGTGATATATCCACAATTTCTTAGCTTTAGGTTCAAATTGTAACTTCAAAATTAAATTGTTTCATATTACGAAAAGGGTATTAAAGCTATGCATTTTTTCACTCTGTGCCTATGCATCTATTTGAAAAATGAGTATCTACCACTACAGAGTGGATTTTAAGGCTTGAACTTAATCATACAAAATATTGTTCTTTGAAATATGGAAAAACATAACCTCAAAATATTGTTCCAATTCAAAATTTGGAAAATAAAGTAAGGAAATTAGCATGAATTGGTAGTGCAAAATTGAAATGATTAAATTACGAGACTGATTAAAATGATAAAAAATCGATTAACCGCAATAAATTCGCGTGAACCTGCATTCTTTAATGTGCACATTCAACGATTCCTATTCAACCGGTTTTTTGCCTGGCAAATTTTTTGGACCGATTCAATTGCGTCATTCTGATTCAGGAAATAAAAATCTCAATATTCATTCATGAATGCATTAGAATTCTCAAAGACGCTTATGAAAAATTTACGAAACTCTTAATTCCTTTAAGCTCTATAGAAGAAAAAATATTATAAAATCTTAAAATCAATAGTGCATCAGAATTGAAGACAGTAATATTTTATCGTAAATGAGGAAAGTAATTAAAACGCGTCGTAATAAATGACGCGAGTCTCTAGAAAAAAGCAGATGACGAGGCAAAAAGTAAGGTTGGTCTTGCAAAGAAAAATACTTACCAGGACCGTAAAAATTTGAGCCCCTCGTGACATCGTAGACACTACCGTTGACTGCAACTAGGACTCGACCATCGGGTCCTCTTCCATCATAAGGTTTAAGTTCTTCGAGAGTAAAATCTCTCCTCAACTTTGGAAGTTCTTTCACTTGCTGGACCGGCTCATCCACCTTGGTTTTGCTTTTGATGATTTTGTACACGAGGAAGGCGATTATCGCCACCAATGCGAGGTTCACAGGACTTCGAACAATTTCCGAGATGAAACTGGAGAGAAATGGTTGTGCGGCTTCCTGGTTTTCAGAAGTCGGCGACGAGGAGCCCGGTGGAATTTCCTTATCGGCCATCTTGACCACTAAGTTTTTGATATTTGGATCAGTTTTTCAAATTAGTTAATAAATACGAATGCACGAATTTCCACAAGAAAATAAGGGTCAGGATTTGCTATTCAAAATGTCTTGGCAACTGACAAATGAAAACGGGTTTCAAACGACTAGCACAGTAGACGTACAGAGTCACGCCACTAAATCGACATAACGACATTTCGATTTCGAGCAGAGAGGGAAAACGCACACCGATGCAAACGCCACGGTGGGTGTAGTGTGGGTTTGACGAGAATATGTGTAAGTCGGGAACACACTGTGGAACTGTGGTAAGTTCTTCACGTTCTCCACTGTTCCCCACCTTAAATCAGGATCCAAATGGACTCATCGAACTGATCTTCTCCGATGTACATATGTATATTATATATATGAACTATAGATATATGAAATATTGATCATATTCATAATATTATTACAATCGGCTATATTCAGGTTGCATAATAATAAATTTTGGCCCTAGCTTGTTGTAAATAAAAAAAAAAGAATCTATATATTCAGTGAAAAATAAATGTTACTCTTTATAGTCTCTATTTTAATAAAAAAAAAATATGTACATACTATAGCAACTCATAATTCTGAACCATAGTGATCTGTTCCTATAGTTTCCTATGCAATACATTTATCAAATATAATACCCAAATACTCATTAAAAAAATCCACCGATTGGCAGCATTGTAAAGTACTACGGTTGGTGCGAAACGTCACTTTGTGAATTTGTGGGTAGGAATTTAAACAGGGAGTTTTAAAATCAGATTACCACAATTAATATTCATAATTATACTGTTTGTTAAATAGTTAATAAAATCAATATTAAAGGACAAGAATTACTTTTATTTTAAATTCCAGTAACTTTTGTCAATTTATAATATAAATATTGCACTTATATTCGAAGATGGAATGTTGAAAGGAAATCCGATGCTCTGGTCACAACGTGTTCAAATTCCAAAAAAGATAAAGCACCGTCACTGTCGATATCACTTTCCTCAAGAACTTTTTGACAAATTATTTCTATTTCTTCAGAACTTAATCCATCTCGAACCAATTGAGTGCAAGTTTGTTCCAAATCATTGAGTCCCAGTACTCCATCATCATCAAAATCTATTTTTAAAGAATCGATTAGTTATTTCGTATTCAAATATTTTTCTAAAATTAAAAACCATAAGTTTTAAATTGATTTTTGATAAGAAAAAACTATCAAAATATCAAATATAATTTGTCTAACAAAGATTTAGAAATTCTACTTTCAAACTTTTACGTTACTTAATCTTGATTATGATTCAATTCTACCACACTTCTTGCAGATACTCTCATCGTTCTATTTACAGATTCACTTTTATAAATAAAACTCTCAGATGTGATAGGCACTAAGTTTAGATATTTTTAAAATTAAGTCTGACTAAAAAAGAATGTACGAATTGCTAAAAAATTTGTATCCATATAAAAATTAAATAAAGATTGAAAGAAATGCACTTACCATAAATTTTAAAGGCATAATGCACTTTTAAGTCTCGTGGTGCCTGGTCAGAAAATACGGACATCATCTCCAAGAATTCCTCGAAGCAAATGCCCTCGTCAGTTGAATGTCCTGGATCTTTACATTGAGTGAAAACTTCTGAAATCCGCTCTCTGAAGGGATTTTCCTAAAAAGTAATTAGATTTGGTAGAAAAATAATTCTCTGCAGATAATTTTCAAAATACAGTTAAAATAATCTGAAAAACACTTCTGTAATCTTATCTCAATATAACCCAGTTAGTGTCAGCCTTATCTTTCATAAAAGGAAAAGTTACTTTTTAAAGCCTCCAAGGATGCTTTATATTCTTCAGATAGGTAGAGATAAAATAATTTAATTTTAAATCGAGGGTTCAAAGATTGATTCAAAAGAACTCATATTAAAATAATAAATTAAGTAACAAGTGTACGCCTGAATTCAGTAGTGGTTAATTTAACGAGGTGGCTTTAAATGCGAAAAATGAAAAATTGCAATATATGAAATCCAATAAATATGTAAGAAGTTTAAATAATGAAGTACTTTTTATATCAACCTTGAGTTCTTGTATTCGTTCCAAGCATGCTAATGGTATTCGTAAATTTGAAGCTTCGTGAGGAGTCATTGTTTCAGGCACAACACCAGGACCGCCTATTTCTCGAAATCTTTTGTAGATTCTACAATTAAAAAGTTAGTCTCTGTAGTTTTGAAAAAAATTGTATATCAATGAAAAACAAGCTTTACATAAATTTATTTATTTTGTTAGTACCTTAAAATCTCTTTACGCGTAAAGAATGTACAATCCTGATAATCTTCTAGCTGTTCTTCTGTAAATGTTGCCACTTTGTTTCCCATCTTTTATGATTTTAATTTTTAATTTAATAAATCTATTTGAAATTATTATATTTTTTTCACAATAATACTTCTTATTTAAATTAATTAAAATTTTTAGCAGATTTTAAAACTTATAAATGACTGATTAAAAAATTGTAAACTACTTCAATAAACAAAGTTGTATTAAATTGTTTACTGTTTATTTTACTGAAATAAAAACAAGAGCGAATTGTGTTAAGTTGGAGGTCCTTTATCCTTCTGATACCACACCCTACACATTTGGCACGAAAAGGTGGTTGATGATCCATTATTGTAAGAAGGTGTGGTCACTGGTCAGTCACACCCTTTTCTAAAATACCTAGTACATAATAGGTATGGAAATCATAGACTGGAAAAGGCTAAATGATTACTTATGCTGAATTCATTAGGCTCTTGTTTAGAATTATTGTTATTTATTTAAGTTTTCATCATATTAACCGAAGAATATAATTAATATTTATATATACTTGTATA
The DNA here is from genome assembly GCA_032275145.1 of Synergus laeviventris. Classification (NCBI taxonomy): domain Eukaryota; kingdom Metazoa; phylum Arthropoda; class Insecta; order Hymenoptera; family Cynipidae; genus Synergus; species Synergus laeviventris. The sequence continues at coordinate 11,252,850 of JAUESI010000010.1, read as the reverse complement.
TACGTAATGTTAAAATATTTCATTCTGAATATTCAGAATATTTGGTTCTGAATCTTAAAAGAAAAGTAACGCAAGTTGTAAAACTTGCTTAGAACTTTAAAAAATGTTAATGCGTAAATGAAATCACAAGAAGTATGACACTAGCAAAAAATGGATGACTTCTTAGAAAAACGTTGTATAAAAAGTGTCAAAATGTGGCAGCCTTTTAAGTACAAAATGTTTGAGAAATTATCAGTCGGTGGTTTAAATTCTAAAGATTAGAATAAAGAGTATTTTCAAATTAAAAAGGAACTCAGTACTTATGATTAGACGTAGTGATCTTCATAAGCTTCTTTGCAATCCTGCAAATTTTCGAGACTCTCTTTAAACTCATCTGGTTCAAGTCCGGAATTCTGGAAAGCGTGGAACCTTTTAATCGTTTTCACTTTCTTCGCTTGATTGTAAAGAGATTCGTACATGTCTGCTAAACTGTTTCCGCTATGCAAACCAGCCATGACTGCTACGTTCTGAACATCTGTAAAAGTATAATAGTACATAGTACATTCGTTTTTTTTTGCAATAATAATGAAAATCAGATGAAAATATTTGTTTAGAAAGACTTACCTTCGCCAACACGGAAATCACTAATATTTCCATTTTTCTGAACATTATTATTAAATATCCTTGGGTAAGGATGCTTTATTCCAAGAGGTGCAGTTATATTTGTCAAGTATGTTGCCGTTGCGTAACAAGAACATGACAAGAATAAAGTCATCATCTCATGGACAGTGGAGCATCTATAAGCTGCCTTTTCCAGTTGCTTTCCTGCGTCCTCCATAGGTCTTTTTAATCTATCCTCTGGAATTCCTCTCAATGACAAAGTTTGATAATTTTTGTCCGGTAATATATCACAACAAGGAGTCAAACTCGTCCACAAAGGTCCTTCAAAGTCATCCAAAATATCAATAAAATCTCTCTTCGTTTTCATCGGAAAAGGAAGATTTAAGCTCATTGCTGCAGCTTTTCTGCCAGCTTTATTTAGATCCGCACAAAGATCTGACAAAACAGACATCGGATATTTTGTTTGACGATATCTCAAACTCATTGTATCTATTGCAGTAGCTAATATTGCTGCAGTCTGATATTTTAACTGAGGGTCGTACGTAATATTACTAAATTTACGAAAAGCGCCAGATCGTGGCCAAAATTCCTTTCTACACCCAATTGGACTGAAAAGTGAAGAATTTTCTCTAATACTTTGCCAACAGAGAACAGTGTTGACCATTTTAACTAATTCGGCAGCAGAAGCTTCTGTGCTGGCGCCATCAAAAGTTGGAAATGTTAAGATACTCTTTCCATATTCATCACGCAGGTGTTGAATACATGATGAACCTAGTCCTGCGAATCCATCGGTAGAATCAAGAAGCACCTGGATAATATAAACTAGCTGTGAAGTTGCATCAACTCTGGAGCTCATTTAATGAGCACTTTGCTTCCTCGTGAACCAAATATGATTTACTTGGAAAAATTATTTAAGTCCAATTCATTACTAATGTATATTAATAAAAAAAAATAAATAAATATGTATTACACATTTAACAACTGACAACTGTTCAAATCATTTTAAAAAATGGTTAAATTGTTACCACTACAAAGCTTCCTCTATGAGAAAGCAAAATTAAGAAAAAATGTATTAATTAACTACAAAATTACTTTATACCTGAAAACCTTGAATAAAATCGCACTCTTCGACGTAAGTTCTTATTTTGTCTGTAAAATCTTGAGAGAATGACTCCGTATTCCACAAATTCTTTCCATAATTGTATATATCAAATGGTTGAGACTCAGAACCGTGAGAATATTCGTGGATAACGTTTACTGTCCTTGGATGAAAACGTGGCACTAAATAATCAACCCACTTATTTACATCGTTTTCCAGGTCCAGGTTCTTTGGTTCATTGACTGAAGGTTCCTCTAAACTTTGTACAAAAGGCGTTTTTGGTGCTTCGGGTTCTTTCGTTATCTCGATATTCTCATCGTACCAAAGAAATGGTTCTTTTTCTTCTGTTCCTGATGCGTATAAGCTACCTGCTTCGCTTAAGTAACCCAAACTTCCTTTTAAATCAACCAGTAAAAGCCTCGGAGTATAAGTAGTTTGTTTCTGAAAAGTTTATACATAATTATAATTGTTGAGATATTGATTCGACGGTCGGTTTCAAATTACATCAGCTATTCAGCTGATTATAATAAACGACACTTACCCGCGATGTTTCTCCTTCTCTGTATAATACATCGTGATTAATTTCTGAAGGATTATCGGGATCGTAAGAAAAATTTGTTTCCTGAAAGAAATAATACACATCAGAGAAGAAAAATTAATAATTATTACCATAAATTATTCTATAATAAAATAAAAAATTCAAATGAATACGAGAAAATGAAATTCGTAGGTTAGGTTCGGACAAACAATCTTGCTGGATCAAATATTTCTTATTAAAAAATTATAACCATATGAAAGCGGGAGTATTAAATATATAATAAATGATTAAATTGCACAATTTTTTGTAAACTCCGCAAATTAAGTGATCAAAATAGAATCAAAGGAGGTGTATAAACTGCACCTACTTGTAAATTCCACCAATGCGTCCCAATAAAATTTGAATAATGACCAATTTGAATAGTCAAGATCTCTCGTGTTGCCATTTTAAAAAAACTTATTTATATATGTTTATATGTCAGCCAAAATCGTAAAAATGAAATATACACTCAGTCTACTGTTTTCTGCTGTTACTATATGTATATCCCATATACTGTAGTACTGTAGTTACTGTACGTT
>JAUESI010000010.1:11163615-11175056 GCA_032275145.1 Synergus laeviventris | reverse complement strand
TTTTCATCCCGTTTTTCACAAAATGGTATTAATTTTATATAACTTATGACGATTTGTGCCACACATGATCGTTTACCAGTAGTATAAGTCGATTTAAATCAGACATAAAAGGTTTTTGTTTGTATAATCAATTTCAATTCGTTATATCAGAGATTACTGTCACTCTATCTTAATTCATAATGAATATAAAGCAGTATAAATAATTTTAAGTCAGCCATGAATGTTTTCATCCCGTTTTTCACAAAATGGTATTAATTTTATATAACTTATGACGATTTGTGCCACACATGATCGTTTACCGGTAGTACAAGTCGATTTAAGTCAGCCTCGGTAGCTTTATGTAATATTCATTTGTTTAGGTTAATATTTGACTGAAAATAAGCCCAGTTTTTGTCTCGATTACAACCCAAAGTATTAATATAAAGTAGAAAGAAAAATGTAACAAATTGATTCTGCAGGATGTTGACTTATTGGTGTGGAGACGAGGAAAATCAAACAAGTAAATTTTCGTCTTTACGGATTTATGCACTTTTAAGTAGTATACGTCAATTTAAGTTTTTCACCAAGTGGTATTAATTTTATAAAACTTATAACTCGATTTGTGCCACACATGATCGTTTAACAGTATTGCAAGTCGATTTACGTCAGGCATAAAAGTTTTTTCTTTGTATAATTAATTCATAATTAATATGAAGTAGTATAAATGATTTTAAGTCAGCCATGAATGTTTTCATCCCATTTTTCACGAAGTGGTATTAATTTTATATAACTTATAACTCGATTTGTGCCACACATGATCGTTTTCCAGTAGTACAAGTCGACTTACGTCAGCTTCGGTAGCTTTATGTAATATTCATTTGTTCAGGTTAATATTTGACTGAAAATAAGCCCAGTTTTTATCTTGATTACAACCCAAAGTATTAATATAAAGTAGAAAGAAAAATGTAACAAATTGATTTTGCAGGATGTTGACTTATTGGTGTGGAGATGAGGAAAATCAAACAAGTAAATTTTCGTCTTTACGGATTTCTGCACTTTTAAGTAGTATACGTCAATTTAAGTTTTTCACCAAGTGGTATTAATTTTATAAAACTTATAACTCGATTTGTGCCACACATGATCGTTTAACAGTATTGCAAGTCGATTTACGTCAGGCATAAAAGTTTTTTCTTTGTATAATTAATTCATAATTAATATGAAGTAGTATAAAGGATTTTAAATTAGCCATGAATGTTTTCATCCCGTTTTTCACGAATTGGTATTGTTGAGATTTATTTAATAATAGTTTGACACTTCTGTCCTGCAATGAAACATGTTCTTACCCAGGTTCTTTAATTCTATAGCTCTTTAGTTACCCAAACTGTTCATTTGAAGCTGAGACTGTATGTTTAAACCTGTTTAGACCTGTATTTCTTCCTTCAATTTGTATCTGACCTGTGACATCAGTCGAGTTCTGAGATTAAACTATGTATGTTAACTTACTGATACTCTCTAAACTTGAATCAGTGGAAGTTCACTGATTTTCAGTGACTCTCTTTTCAAGATTCCATTCAGTGAAAATCAAGTTTAGAGAGTAGTATTCAAGTAATAAAGAACCTTGAACCAACTCTCTCGACTCAATAACATATTAAAACACAACAGGTATTAATTTTATAAAACTTATAGTCGATTTGTGCCACACATGATTGTTTTTCAGTAGTATAAGTCGATTTAAATCAGACATAAAAGGTTTTTAATAGTATAATCAATTTCAATTCGTTATCAGAGATTACTGTCACTCTGACTTAATTCATAATGAATATGAAGTAGTATAAATTATTTTAAGTCAGCCATGAATGTTTTCATCCCGTTTTTCACAAAGTGGTATTAATTTTATATAACTTATGACGATTTGTGCCACACATGATCGTTTTCCAGTAGTAAAAGTCGATTTAAGTCAGCCTCGGTAACAAAGTATTGATATAAAGTAGAAAGAAAAATGTAACAAATTAATTCTGCAGAATGTTGACTTATTGGTGTGGAGATGAGGAAAATCAAAGAAGTAAATTTTCGTGTTACTGCATCAGAAACAAGCGAGACAGTGCTGGTTAACACAGACTATCTGCCCGATTGCTTCGGCGAGGCGAGACCAAATGAAATTATAAGGTCGTAGCAGCATTTGGCTTCGTGTTGGATGCTGGAAATAGTGGGGGTTGAAGCTTCGAGGTCGGGGTTGGAGGTGGCTTAATTGGCCGGTAATTGCTACTGTCTGCGCCCGCGACAATAGGACGCGAAGATTGGAACTTTACCAAATGACACAGCCACGTGCAGAATACGTTAACCATTCTGTAATAGCTCGATCGAGCGTGTGAAGTCATTTTTAAGCCTTTTAGGCCACCGAAAATATGTCCATAAAAACTCGTTCCGAGGATCTTCGTCGAATTTACTTAATAAACCACTTTCATGGTATAAACTTTCATGAGAATATTCATAAGAAAATCCATAAAAAGCACATGAAGTTGTAACATTCACAAGGTAAATATATTTATACATTTTTCCACAATCACCATCAGTCATTATTTTAACACTTCTGTTTTATAAAAAGTAAAATCAGTTGCGGGTAATGGATTATGACAAAGGAAGATAAAGTGTAGGTTGACATTAAAGAATAATTTTTAACGTTTGACCTTTTTATGAAAAAATATCAAATTTTAGTTACAGGATTTTTTATTCCTTTCTATTTGAATTTATTGACAACATTTAAAAAAAATTGTCACAAAGGTAGCCAATCAAGAAACATCGGTAAAGTGCAATTAGCTTCGTTGTTTCAGAGAACGTACTGTACTGGAATTATCGTCATTTCTAATCCGGTGCACGAATTCAAAGTTGCGCGTGTCGAAGCTCTCTGTACGAGTCGCCGAGCGGGTAAAAATAATTAGATTGTACATGGAGTTTAAATTAATTTTATCGCTTTAATGAGCTCGCTTTTCCAGGCTTGAACTACTCGCAGCTGCCCTCCCGCAGTCGGCCCGAGTTTTTTTCCAATTAATAACGAGGGAGGAAATGTCGGCCAAGTAACTAGTTTTCCACCTCGGTCGTAATACAGCCGCAAGAGGACCGGCTTCGTTCGCACCGAATTTTACTTAAGAATAAAAAGAGAACAAGGAACGAGATGCTCCTTCAAAGTTTTCCAATTTTTTTATCAAGTTCTTAGTCCGGGAGAAAAAAGTTATTCGGGTGCACTGACTGTAAATGCAAGGAGTTGGTCATAGAATTTTCAGCCTATATAATGCTAGAATTTCAATCTAGTGAATTTCTCTGAACTGTTGTCTTTTTTATAATTTATTTTAATGAGAGAAAATTTACTTGTTAATGCAGTCTTCTGCGTAATGCTCAATTTCAAAATTATTCAAATAATTTGACGATTGCGCGTTTTGTCTCTTGTGCGTTGAACTAAGTGTCGAGGAGAGAATCATTAACGCAAAATTTTCTTGGAACACTGAGAGTTCTACTCATTATGTCGAACCGTAAGTGCATTATATATGCTTACATGATTGCTTTACTTGCACCTCCGTCTGGCTTTAATTCAGTGCGCGGGATATTTTCATCCAGTGAATAAAACACGTTCTTTCATTAAAAATTAACATGCCAACTACATTTTATTCGTCCGAGGAATTTTATTCTGCTTTAGAATAAAATTAAATGTGCATTCCTCTGATAAATTTAAAACTTCGTGATGTATAATGCGAAAATTCGGAAGTGAGATTTTATGCTTGGAAAAAAATGTTATAGTTCGCATTTTCATATTCTCAAATTTATTTTAAATTAAATGACGATGTGATTTAGTATGGTGAATATCTTTTTTGCGTTGCATTTAGCACTTTTTCATGTGAAACGTGAAACATATTATACGTATGAAAAGTTGTAATATAAGTGGAACAGAAAGTAATATTCGAATGGATTCCCGCCGTTCGCAATGGAATGGCGAAAATAATTTTTGTAAAAATTTATCACGGATTCTAATAGCAACCTCGGGCAGGCAGGGGATTAAAAGTTACGAATGTAAAAAAGCTTGGTAGACTCGGAAAATTACGTCAGTTAGTCTGGGTCTAAAAGAGGTTTATTAACATGGTCGCAATGCCAAAAATTCGCAGAACATTCCACCTGCAGTATATAACTCCATTGCTTCTACTAATTACAAAATGTATAATTGTACAATTTACATGAAAGGAAAATTTTCGTTATAGTTAGGAAATAAAAACGGTAATTAATTCACAGAACAGTTCATGCTCAACCAAGTAAAGTTCAAACAGCGATGAGTGTATTAGATTTTTCATCTGACTACCATTTCATAAATGAAAAAAAACAGGAATAAAAAAATACTCTTTGGTATACCTTTGGAAATGAAAAGTGCTACAGTTCTCTCATTAAATTTGTCTTTAATATAATAATATAGTACAACACACAGATACAAGTACACGTATATATTTTATGATTTTTCTTCCATCGTCATAAGCAATATCTTATAAATAAGTTTTGCTCAAGAAGTTCTCAGCAATAATTAAGAAGTCTTTCGTCTCGAAGAAGCCACTCAACCGGCGATGCTACAGCACCTTATTTTGAATCTTTTTAATATCACGCAATTATCTTTGAGTTTCGCAACTATTATAAAAATAGTGAATGCGATTTACAGAAAAGAGATAAATTTTCGTTTGTTTCCATTAAAACTTTTTCAAATCTCAATCCCGTAACGCAACAAGCTTTAAATCTGTTTTTTTCTCCATCAAGTTAAGCAAATCGTACTTTGTATGCTGTCCTGGAAATGTGCTTTCTCCGTCGAGACTGCCAAGAAGTTTCTGCCACACCATTCGAAAACTTTAAAGTCCATGAATGCATCTGACTCGTTTCTCGTTTGCAGCTGCATAATCATGACAGAGGTTGAGCACTACTTTAAAATTCGAGCGAAACAGGCCAGCACGTTTCTGATTCATAACGGGCAAGATCCGCGCAGAATTATGAACCCCGATGCGAGAACATTCGTTATACTGAGCCACGGGATAACGCTTATTAAAGAAACGGCAAAAAAGTGCAATTTACTGTGTTTTATTCCGAGGAATTAAACTGCAGCCGACATCCCGCTAGGTAATGGGAAATTACGTTTGGAAATTGGATCAAATTTAGTAATGCTTTGTAGTAATGGAAAAAATAAATAAAAAAAAATGTTCTTAACAATTATACCAATATTTCATCATTTTGCTTTGTTTCTTTCTCACAATTTACGCTGTTTTCTGTGTGTGCATAAATAATGAAAGAACTGGAACAATAATTGTACTAAGATGCATTTTAAACCCTTGGTAATTCTCATTTACCATATTTGTAAACTGCATTATAAAATGTATTGTTCTGAATCCCGACGTTCCTTACAGTTTGTAATAGCAGGACTAATTAGACGATTTAAAGTCGGCAACGAAGATGAGGGACTTAAGACAAAAACAGAAACTCCATCTTCTTCAAAGAGAGTGCATAATTTCTTCCTTTGGTCGTCCAGACTACTTACCTTTCATATCACATAGTATTGTTCATCTATTGTGCCTTAATAATACGCCTTAAATATATATATATATATTAGGGTGGCTCAAAAACACTTTTTTTTCTAGAGATTCTAGATCCCTCAATTCGATTCAAAATCCGAAAAAAAAATACCCTTATAATCAAAAATGACAATATTTCACAAAATCGACCTTTTGAGTGCTGTATTCTCGTTTTCTTCAAATAAAAATTATTTCTATTAGTCTAGTGAAATATTTATCGACATTGGTTAATTAATTGTTAATTATGTAAACAAATGCCACTTGCTTAAAAAATGTTTTTTTCTACAAATTCGAAGTCTATTATTTTTACGAGACACAAATTTATTTTTAAATAGTTTATAATTGTATAAAGAGTACATTATTATTTATTTTCAACTAATATTTATCCAACCTTCATTATTTAACAAACACATGGTAATTTCCACCTTTGTATCATTTTATACCTGTCCACTCCGTTTACGAACGGGGAGGAAAAAATTGGAAAATATTTGAAAATAAATTTGTATCACGTAACAATAATAGACTTCGAATTTTTATAAAAAATCATTTTTTAGGCAAATGGAAATTCTTCAAATAATTAACAATTAATTAACCAATGTTTATAAATATTTTACTAGACCAACAGTATAAATAATTTTTGTTGAAACGAAAGAAATTGAATTTTCGAAGACAAAGATTATTTAAACAAATGGATTTTGTTTAAATAGTTAAAAATTAATAAACTAATGTCGATAAATATTCCACTAGACTAATAGAAATAATTTTTATTCAAAGAAAACGCGAATAAAGTACTCAGAATGTCGATTTGTGAAAGATTGTCATTTTTGGTTTTAAGGGTAGCTTTAAAGGCACGGTGGGGGTGTGTTAGGGTTGTCAAACCCATATGTGTTATACATGAAATTCTTTGTTGGATCTATACTTTCCTCTATACTTGATTCTTCCCGATGCAAAATTTAAAAACAAAAAAAAGATACATTTATTTTTAGGATTTCGAATCGAATTGTTGGGATCGAGACTCTCTACTAAAAATTTTTACCATACATTTTTGAGGCACCCTAAATTATATATATACATATATATGGTATACATACATATATAAAAAATAATAATAATATGTAACCAAGGCAATTAATTGTAACTATTATGCTCCAAGTTTTAACTCCGAGTGGTTGGAAATAAGCCCTGTTTCGGCAGACGCTTCTTAATTGCAGTAAGTGCAGTAAATGGTGCGTGTACAGTGTACACTGTACCCTGTATACTGTACATAGCACATTGGAGAGAAATCTAATAGGTAAGGCTTTCCAAGGCTTTGTTTCTCGAGTTCATTCTATTATTAACAGACGAAGCATTTCTCATGAAACAAAAGAAATTTTCGTTCCTTTTCTAAAAGAATTTTATGTGAAAAAAGGGGCTTAGAAAATTAATTCTGTAAGGTTTGAAAACTCTAGAACACACAATTTCTGATAAATATATCCAAACTTTAAATTCCGGAATTTTAGTGCTTAAAACATCTTTCGAATTCCTAGAGTAAACTTTACACTTTTCTTGACTATTCGCGTAAATTTCATGCATTCGAAATTCATGATACATGGCTTGTACTATCCGAATGGTGACAAACATATATATATATATATATACTTCGTGGGCTGATTTTGCAGTGTAGTCGATATCTTCTTGCAAAAGAGCTTGGTCAACGAATGCCGGAGACACTTTCTTAAGAATTGATGCATTGGCACACTTTGTTACCTTCTTTTGTTCAGGGAAAAACGAGAGATAAAAAACACCATAGTATGAATTAATGAAACTTTTTGGTATAATATATAAGGAATAGTTTTAAAAAATTAATATTTTTTAATATAAAATATTTGTATTAATGCACGTTTCAACATTTACGACTATTTATGATCCATTACGTTTGCTAGCTAGATTATTAAAAAATTTAATCGTGTGAAAGTACACGAGGGGGTTGTTATTTTAATTAAAATGTTGTGAAATGATGTAGAATACGCTCATTAAAGCTAGATGCAGTACTTAATTAAGCAAGTCTCTTTGGATCGTTAGTCTGACATAGGAAGGCTATTACTACTGAATCATAGCTGGGTCCTCTTTTGTTACACGAAAACAAGAGATAGAACTGTTATTCACTATAGTAACAGCTTTTGTAATCGAGATTCTATTACTGATCACGCTTCCTATATTGACGCTCGCGATTATTTTCCACAGTTTTTGTACCGATTTTTTTCCATTCGAGAGAAGAATTTTTGTATTTCACACGTTTCCTCAAACTCGACAAAAATGAATCCAATTTTTTACTCAAATATTAATTTCTACACAATATTCAAAGTCACGATCGGTTGAAATTTTGCGAAAAAATACACTCGGAATTGTTAATGATTGATTAAAAAGAATTTTGAATGTTTGCTATTTAACAGTATTTATTTTAACAGTTGACAATCAGTTTGGTCAAAAAACGTCTGATTACAAGTTCTACTCGTAAATCCAGGATTGTTAAATATTTGTTCATCATTAGTGGCAACTCACAGAGTGAGCCAATTTATTGTACGGCAATGCTGTGAAGTTAATCGCATACATTATTAATGCATTCAATCTCAATTTGCTTATAATTTTGTGGTCCAGCGTTATCGTTCCACATGAATTGCGGCTACACAGACGTGATTTTAAATTCTAATGTACTTTTCAACTAAATTTAAGTGTGCAATATGAAATATTGACTAAAAACATATTCGGATGAATTTATTTTTTTATTTTAATTGGAGAATTTAGACATCGATTTAATCTCTGAAGCTAAATTCATTAAACGTTACGAGTATTTGTAGCAATAAATTTTTCGAATTTTCTGACAAAACAGTATTTGAATTCCGAATTCCTTATTTCTACTCTTCGTCGATCAACTCATTATCCATGCCAGTATGAAAAGCATTCAAACTTGCGTTCGGATTTCACATAGCTGGCGAAATTAACGTCCATTGGTTGGAAATCACTGTGATGTGCGCATATATGTACAGATGCACATATATGCACATGATCAGAATTATACGTGAGATATTGAGAACGCTTATGATCGCACACTCTGAAATGTTCAAACTGTCTGATTTGAAATGCGATAATTTCTAGGTTTTAAACGACAGTAAATATTGAACGTCACAGGATTGATTCAATGCAGTATTTACATTAAATGGATGCTTGAAAAGCCGCTCATATGAATCTTCTGTAGAATATTAATTTTCTTCATTTTCGAATCAATTTACACATGTCATAATGATTTCTTCCGAGTTAAAAAAAAGACTTTTTCTTACATATAATCATCGCTTTAATCTCAGAATGACAAAAGTAATGACACTAATGACAATGACAAATTAAATTAAATTCGTTAACTGTTAAACGCCAGGAAAGGGATTTGAAATAATATTCGGACACTGGCACTGCACGAGGAAACTCCTCGAGGCAACCTGACTTGCTAATTGATTTAACACAGTCAAACGGTCCTAATCTGAAATTGCATTACTTTCCACCAAGTTTTGGTTTATGATTCAAAGGTCTGTGCAGGTTTCTGTAGTGCTGCTAACTAATTTAACTTTGTATAAAAGTCCCATTCGGAGTGCCGACTTTCGCTAATGCATTATACTATTTCGCGGATGGGATTATCGACTAAAAGAAAAGGAAACTTTGTTTTCTGGAGCCCAATCAATAAGACTTAAGAACTTTAACACAGTTAAATTTTCTTGATTCCTTTTCGATAATTTTTATTAACTTAGAAGTAATAATAAAATCTGAACTACTCGTAATTTATTCATTTACTAATACAGAAATAAAAGTAATTATTGGCGTATGCCACTTTAATTCAGCGTATCGAAAGCACAGGATTTAATAAAAGATATGAAAAAGTATAAATACATGTGAAAAAGCACTACAAATATTATGTGTATGTAAAAGAAAAGGTGAAAACACTTTATTACAGTCTTTAGATTGATTCCGTTGGAGAAGTATAGCATTTACGAGTCAAAGATTGTACTGTGACTAAAAAGCCAAGGGACAACTGTCCACCCTCAATACCTCCAGTGGATAGCTCCTCAGGTATATGAAATATGAATCCCTCTCTGTGAATTTCTGGAATCTGTACTATTTAGTGTCTAATATCATCGTTGTATTTCCAACAGTAATAATTTGTGGAAGGGGTTTCAAAATCGATTTAATTCCGTCACAAAAAGTATCATTTTCTTTAAATTATAATTACACTTTGTGAGCTATTTGACATGCTCGAACTACAGTAGGAGGTGTCACGTGCTATTCGAAGAATCCTGACCCTATTTGCTCGTTTGTCGAGCGTTTACCCTAATATATACACAGAGAGAAATAGATATTAAATGTTAATATCTGGATATTAAATCGTAATAAATCTGCTATTTAACTAAGGAACGGCTATCGCTATAAAAGAAATAAAAAGATATTAATTATACAGATTTAGCAAAAAAATATATTGTAACTGTTGGAATTACGATTATGGCGATATCTAAAAATAATGGTTCGTGCCATATTCTATGACTCATATAGGAAAGGGCCTCAGTACCATTCAGTACAGGTCAATTTTAACAGCTCTGTTGCCACAATCCGTCGATTCAGTAATTGTATTTATCTTCACAATAAAGTGTCGCCATTTCTAAAAACTATATCTTACGCGATTCCATTCTCACAGTTACTCCAATAGTAACGAATTACTTTAGCAAAGTGTAACAGGTCTAACAAGTTTAGATTTTTTAGGTTATAAATTTGCGAACATATTGTGGACATCATTTTGCACTTAGGTATGGAAAATTAATATTTACAGCTTCGCAGGACTACGCGAGGATTACAATATTAAGTATATATAATGTATACAGATGCACACACAGTATCCAAGGTTATAATCTAAATTCTGATCAATAACGCGCGCACGAATGTTCACCATCTGAGATATTAAAGGTTAATATCTCAAATTATAAGAACATTAATATCTTCTGTTATTGTTAAATTTTAAGAGGTTTTGGAATGCATAATGGGACTAAATCACTCAGAATTCTGATTCTCATATTTAATAGTCTATATTTATATAAGAAATACACATTACTCGAATTAATGGTTGAGTTTCACACACTCCGATGAGCCAACAACTTACTCATCTTACAGACTAACAACGACTGCCTGAGACTCGCTTCGTACATTCCTGAAGTACATTATTTTCTGAATCTACTTTTATTATAGTGATTACCTTTTTTCTACATTTTCATGTTGGCAATGATAATGAATCTCAATATATTTTGACTTTTTTGTAAAATTTCCATATTTCGCAATCACAAAGGCGCCTGAGTTGTCCTCATATATCTTTATAGGTTCACTCTTCTTTAATTTAAAATCTTCCAGCCATGTTCAATTTTCATAGTAATATAATTCTCTTCTTCCAGATATTGTAGAGTCTCTACCATCATATACTTCAATTTTTATTACGTCTCCGGATATTTTTCTTTTGAAAACTTTTTCATAATATTCAAAGTCTTTCAATATTAATATACTTTTTCAAATAGTTTCTTTAGGTATTCTTTTATTATCACTATGTCTTCACTTTTAACCTGTCTTTCATTTTGCTCAACAGATCTCTCTCATCATGTGTTTGCATAACCTCAAAAACTTTTCCAAACCACGCTCTGCTACCGTGTTAAATTTTAAGAGGTTGTGGAATGCATAATGGGACTAAATCACTCAGAATTCTGATTCTCATATTTAATAGTCTATATTTGATAAATACACATTACTCGAGTTAATGGTTGAGTTTCACACACTCCGATGAGTCAACAACTTACTCGTCTTACAGACTAA
>JAUESI010000010.1:11101401-11122434 GCA_032275145.1 Synergus laeviventris | reverse complement strand
AATTTTCCTCTTCTACCCCATTTGTATCAAAATCCTTATTTGAACCTAGCGCCAAATGTTTCTGTCACGTGTATACCCCTGTCACGTGACTTGATGTTGCAGAAGCTAGAATAATTCGACCTCGTCCGATTACTCGGTTCTGCTATTCATTTTACTAAATAAACCGTGCACATGTCTTGATTTATCCTAAAAGTGGCCTAAAACAGTATTCTTCTTACCCTCGATTCTATAATTGCTCTAAAATCCTTAAAAAGGTAGTGAAAATCGACTAAAAATCACGAAAATAATACGCTCTAGCGGACGAAATTAACCTCGCACCCATTGAGTTCCGTCTGGTTCCGTCAAGTTCCGTGATTTGTGAAATACTCGACTCCTTCAAAATATCCCTTTTCCTTCATTCTTCTAAACTAAAATTCTCCAAAATAATTCTCAGTTCTCAGAAACTCTCTCCAACTGAAGTTCGCGAAAGTGAGGTTAGAAAATTGTAAGGTGTCTTAATTTAAATAATAAAAGTCCGTATTGTGCCCTCTTTCCTTGTTTCTCTCCGTCACGTGGTGGATCTTTATATTTCCATTCTCCGGACTCCGTTCTCCATGTTGCTTTTGAAGTCGCATGAGGTGGTGCGAGGGGAAAGTGTCTATAAGCATGAATCGGGGCAGTTGCCCGATGCCCGTGCGCGAAGCTCTGTACTGGAGTGAAAGTGTCGCACAAGTGTTCGATCATCTTTCATTTATTGTCATCTAATCACCGATAAGTAAGCACGGCCCTGTCATGGCTTCTTCACAAACTCTTTTCATCAGATGCTTCCGATTAGTACCAGAATAACAGTGAAATAGTGTTATAGTAAGTTAAAGTGTCTCGTGAGTTCAAGACTTGCATTTTTTTCTGTTGGCGTCCAAGTGTTGTGCGGGGAAAGGTGCGCCACCATCCTTTCTACGAGGACGAGTCATGGGTTCCAAGTTTGATGGACACGCTACATACGAAACTCGTTTTGGAACTTACGTTCGTAAAGACATGACCGATAGGAGTGACTCTGATTTCCAATTTGTCATTCCACCAGAGGCCCCGGTCTTCGAACCTACCGCCGAGGAGTTCCTAGATCCCCTCGGATACATCGCAAAGATTCGACCCATCGCTGAGAAATCCGGAATCTGCAAAATAAAACCCCCCCCCGTAAGTTTTTATCCTTTTAAACAATATTTTCCCATTTTTCAAACTCTGATCCGCCCAATAACGATTCCCATTTTTATAAGTTTACAACACGGCAATCCCTTTTTTAAATGGCTGTTAACTTTTTCTCGGAAAGGGCTAAAAAATCGTCGATTTTTTTCATTTAACAACCTCGATTCGCAATATTCTCTTCCGAGAAGTTTTGTTCCAAGAGTTGAAGTTGGATTAGCGAATCTCGAGAAAAAATATAATAAAAATCCTCGTGGATTCTAACGACGCCTTGGTGGTCTTTAAATTTTTGTTTAGACCTCAACATAACGCGAAACGCGTGGGTGTAAGCCACCTTATCGTGGGAATGAACTATATCAGGAATATTTGGCATCCACTTGGACTGTAAATATTGAAAAGCTGGATAGTTTCTCGATTTCTGTAGATGACAAAAAATTTGCTGCGCATTAATAGACAGGGTTTCAATTTCTAGTTGTAACGGAACTGTAGGCAATACTGGAAGGTACGCCATGCAGTTTGTCGTTGTTGGACGATAAAATGGCCGGAACAGCCAGAATTATGTTACGTCTATCAGGAAACTGATTTTCACGTTAGTAAGTTTTACTAATTTTCGTCCCACACTACTAATTTTCCGAGGATTTCTGACAGATCTGATGAAAAGATATAATCGTCATAGGAAACTTCTTTTTTGTCAAGTATTTTTCTAAAATTTTTAATCATTAAGTCCTGGAGGAAAATGAAATTTGCAGCTCATGTGACGTGTTTAACAACAATATTGCATTACGAGTGCAGTCTCTGGTTTTCGACATCTTAAAATTTCGTCATCACAGAGCATCGGTAGCTCGTTTTAAGAAGAATTTATTTAGTAAATGCAAAAATTTAAATGACAAGAGCGGAAACAGTTGAAAAGTAGACTTTACTAAGAGATTAGTCGCCATGTTTTTTTTCTCAAGGATTTGTTTATAATATATATTTATTCGTGGACAAGGGTTGAATGATTTTTCTGTAATGATAAAATACCTGTATTGATCGAAACCGTGATTATGTAATATTTCAATAATTGGTCAATGAATGCCAAAGTCATAGTGCTCGTGATTGTTGTTGATGGATAGTGTCATTTCATTAAGATAACACGCCGTAGTTGCATCCAGAGATCCAATAATATAAAAGTAGTCATAAATCATAATTTTATTGGAGATTTTTTATGCCCCGCCGTGAGAGATGCAGTTGGGAAGTAACTGATTTAGGAAATTTGTATGCAATAGAAGATATATGTGTTGCTTGGATTTGTCGCTTGGAGTAACGAGATAAAACAAAATTTTCATCGAGCGTATGGAACAGATACTAAAATGCGTCAAATTATGCCTCGGAGTGTTCTTTAGTGATGCAACCATTTCGATTGTTTCGAAAAAATGCCATCAATGCCACAAATTTTCTCATATTGTCGGTTCCTTCAAATTTTATGATTCAGGAATTTAAGTTGAAAATATTTCAGACAAAATTTTTAAATTCAAACTCAAAATTCTCCGGATAAAATGTGAATTGTTCTAAAGAGAATACTTTCAATCAAAGATTCAAAATTGAGTGGCCGGTTACACTAAGAACATCAACTAGAAACAGTTTCCAAATATTGATACATTTGCATTGAAAATAATTATGTATGAAAGAAACTAGTATGTACTATGTATTATTATATTTTTAGTTGGAACAATATTTCTGGATAAAATAGAATTAGGAGTATAAGTATTTTAATCTAATCGCATACTTCTTACTATATACTTTTTCTTTTTTCGTTTGCAGAATTGGCAACCTCCCTTCGCCGTTGATGTCGACAAATTCAAATTTGTTCCTAGAATACAGAGGTTAAACGAATTAGAAGCGAAAACGAGAATAAAACTTAATTTTCTAGATCAAATCGCTAAATTTTGGGAACTTCAAGGTTCTTCGTTGAAAATTCCACTAGTAGAGCGTAAAGCTCTAGATCTCTACTCTCTACATAGAATAGTAACTAGTGAAGGTATGTTATTGGAATTAAAATTAAGTAATAAACAGAGATTTATTAATACTGTAAGAATGTTGTCATTATTTTTAATTTTTAAATGATTAATAATTATATCAGGTGGAATAGAAACAGTGACGAAAGAAAGGAGATGGGCAAAAATCGCCAATAAACTAGGATATCCTTCTGGACGGAGCGTTGGAAGTATTTTGAAAACCCATTATGAGAGAATTTTATATCCCTTCGACGTTTTTAAACAAGGAAAAACATTGACTGACATTGTAAGTTGCATTCTTGACGTTTTAAATAATATTAATAATAATAAATCCGTATAGGGTTTACCAAATAAAAAGATTACTGATCAAAAGACATTTCCAAACAATTTACTGAGTATAATACTGATGTCAACTTTTTTTTCACTTTCAGAAAATAGAACCAGAAATAGAGGCGAATGAGAAGAAAGATCGGGATTACAAACCCCATGGCATTATATCGCGACAGCAAATCAAACCACCAACCGCGAAGTTTTCTCGTCGTTCGAAACGATTTAGTGGCCAAGAAGACAACAAAGATGCTGTGTCAATTAAACAAGAAGATTGCAAGGAAGACTGTGATTCTGATAATGAATGCAAAGAAGAAGTTAAAAGCAAAAGTTTATCTCCGGAGAAAGGAGCAGAAAACAGCAAAGAGCTGAAGAAACTACAGTTTTATGGACCTGGGCCAAAAATGGCTGGATTTAATACCAAAGAGGGGAAAAAGTCCAACAAAACAAGGGGTATCAAACTCACCTACGAATTCGATCCGGTAAGTTTAAGTTATTAATCGGTTACTAAATAACTTAAAAACGAAGATTCCGGTTGAAAAGTCTGGAAGATCCGTCTTTCTATCTGTAAATCGAGTATAGAAAATAACAATTCATCATGGCATTTTAATTTTTGTTTCAACTTTTTTTTCTTCTTGTTTTTCAGCTGGCTAAGTATATTTGCCATAATTGTGGAAGAGGAGACAATGAAGAGAACATGTTGCTGTGCGATGGATGTGACGATAGTTATCACACTTTTTGTCTGCTTCCACCTTTAACTGAAATCCCAAAAGGCGATTGGCGTTGCCCAAAATGTGTCGCCGAAGAGGTTTCAAAGCCGATGGAAGCATTTGGTTTCGAACAGGCACAGAGAGAATACACTCTTCAACAGTTTGGAGAAATGGCGGACCAGTTTAAGAGCGATTACTTCAACATGCCTGTTCACGTACGTATTTTATTTTAGAAGCAGGTATGAAACTGATGTTTGAAAATAATTTGAAAATAGAGAAAATAAAATTCCTATCTTCACCTTTTAATTTTTAGGGAATAAAGCAAATGAAAAAAATAATTAAACTTTTGAGATTCATATTGGGGTTAAAGGGACCTAGAATTAGTTTCCAAGATCTAAATTTCCACGCTGAATAAAGCTTTTAAATAATTTGATGTTTTAACGTCTCTTTTTGTGTTCAGATGGTGCCGACTTCTCTTGTAGAAAAAGAATTCTGGCGAATAGTTTCATCGATTGATGAAGATGTTACAGTTGAATACGGCGCTGATCTTCATACGATGGATCATGGATCTGGGTTTCCTACAAAAACAAGCGTGAATCTCTTCACCTGCGATCAAGAGTACGCAGAATCTCCCTGGAATCTTAACAACCTCCCAGTTTTACATGGAAGTGTTTTGGGTCATATTTATGCAGACATCAGTGGTATGAAGGTACCTTGGATGTATGTTGGTATGTGCTTCGCGACATTTTGCTGGCACAATGAAGATCACTGGAGTTATTCCATTAATTATCTGCATTGGGGTGAGCCAAAAACGTGGTATGGAGTCCCTGGTTCTAAGGCTGAGCAGTTTGAACATTCTATGAAATCTGCAGCGCCGGAATTGTTCCACAGTCAACCGGACTTGTTACATCAACTAGTTACTATAATGAATCCTAACATTCTCACAAACGAAGGTTTGTTTCAGTTTAGAAACAGTATTATTAAAATTGAATAAATTCAAATTTCAATCTCACTGACTATGAGCACGTCGCCCATTGCGCCAACTGCTGGCGTTAAATATAAAATCACGTGCTCTAACGATTCATGAAGACAATATTAACATTTCATTTCAGTCAAGAATAAAAATAAAATCATATGTCTCAATGAAAATTATGCGTACATGTTTCCGAATTTTCTCACCTCATGCACTGCAGACATTTTCAATTTTGTTTTGAGATTGTGCACATAGTCAATTTTTTTAACTTTGAAGTAATCTTAGTTATCAAACAAAAACAGTATTGTGTTTATTTTTACAGGAGTGCCAGTATTTCGAACCGATCAACATGCCGGCGAATTCGTAATTACTTTTCCTCGAGCATATCATGCTGGATTTAATCAAGGATACAATTTCGCTGAAGCAGTGAACTTTGCACCTGCTGACTGGGTATTTTTATTTCTTTTAAATGTGTTGAAACCTTAATCTGATGTCCAGGAAGTTGAAAAATTATAAGAAAATATTGTGCTATATTGTGAACAATTGTTAACTTCCTGGACATCTTAACCCGAGTAAAAAAGTTGTGTAACAATTTTTAATGGCAAACTTTAATTAGGATCTCATACTTATTTGATATTTTTATATCTGTAACAGTTGCGGATGGGTCGAGAATGCGTTTCTCATTACTCAAATTTGAGAAGGTTCTGTGTTTTCTCACATGACGAACTGGTTTGCAAAATGTCCTTGGAACCAGATGCATTAGACATTGGAGTGGCTACAGCAACTTACCACGATATGTTACAAATGGTAGAAGATGAGAAAAAGCTGAGAAAGACTCTTCTTGAATGGGTAAGATTACTGGTGTAGTTATATTTGAATATTTTAATGGTAAAGGAACCAATTACCGAGGGCGCACCAATTGTCGAGATTCGCCAGATATTTTTTATGATAACTTAGTGAATTGCAACAAAAAGGGGTAAAAATCAATATCATAATAATAGAGTACTCTAAACTAAAAACCCTTTTAAAAAAACTCCATATTTTTAGAAGAGAAATTCATCGCGAATTTAATATATGTAATAGAGTCCCTCATGAAATTAATGGAAATTCGCAATTGCGTAATATTTTAGGTTGACTGGATCAGAAATTTTAAAGCAAAACTTTGGTTACTTTTTTTTATTCATTCTTAGTATTTCAATGTCAATACGCTGATAAGAATGAATCACTCTTTTCTTCAAATAATTATATCATTAGGAAACATTGCAATCAGTATTTTTAATAATATATCATCAGTCCATTTGAGACAGTTTTTGACAAACCTCCAAATTTCTATGATCTGCTTCGGGAAATGGATATATCCACTTTTTCGTTCATACCCCATTTGTCGATATATGTACCGAATTATCCGAATATACATTTTTAAAATTTTTGTATTAAATACATACAAAAATGAAAGATCGATAAATTTCCCCTCTAACCAAGAAGTTTTCGTTCATTAAAAAAAAGGGTAGACAATTTTAAGGTTTCCTATTTTCTCCAAAATTGGTTCCATTATTCTATTTTTTAATATATTAGAAATATTGTTTATCATCTTAGATTTATATTTTAGAAAGCGTAAGTATAGATACAAACTCTATTTAGTTCAATACGATTTTCCTTTAATTAAAAAACGTTGCAAACTAAAAAATAAGAATGTTGAATTTAAATTCTAACCTTAAAATATGATCTTCTCATTTTACTTAACGAGTATTAGAATTATATAAAGTACTCCTTTTAAAAATAAAAGTATCTTTCGAGTCGAAGAATAATTAAATTTAATGTTTTTTTCGTAAAAATGGTAAAAACCGTAAAAATAAGAATAAGAATTCGAATTCTAACCTCAAAATTTTAATTTTCAAGGTTCCAAACCTTTTGCACTGTTAATTTCTTAAATTTATTATGAAGACAATAATTAAAAGCCTATTATGCTCTTCTTTAATTAACATTCTATTTAATGAAAAATATTACCCCTATGCTTCCCATAAAGATACATTTTATAGTCTTCGAAGCACGTGTTTTTATCAATTAATTTTCTACACGGTTTCAAATATAGGTTTTTCATTGGAATTTAAGACCTTTAATAATTTGTTTTAAATGAGTTGACAAAAATTAAAAAAAAAGAATGCTTGGCTGGCTCAAGTCGCGATATGTTTTTTTTTGAATGAGTCACTGCATTGTTGCATAGTTGCATTTGCTCATAAATGGCGGGAGTTAGGTTGAACACACTGTAGCTTGCAAAATGCGAAAGGCTGATATTTTCAAAGCTGGTAGTATCACATATGCCAACGCCATACATGTATAGGGGCCGCAGGCACTTAAACTAATGTATGAGAATGTGTAGACATACTGCCAGTTCAGCCCACCCGATTTCGCAGCTCTGTTGTCCACGTTTCCAATTTAATTCTTTTTCCATATTCGTTCATCTTTCCTCGGTGTATAAAAAACGAGTTTATAGTGAATTTCGATACCAGATTTAATCCTTTGACCTTGAGTGGTTCGCGTTTGTTAAGCATGCTCTTAATTTTGATTATGTAACTGTGATCGGTGAGTAGAGGTTATGTTTTCCAATAATTATTTATTCTTGCCATGTTGTTGTATGGATATTTCTTCTTAAAAGATTATTCTCTTCCTTGGGTGACTCATTACGCATATTTTTCTAATTTAGTTTCTTCCTTGTGGTGCTTTTTTTTTTTTTTATTAATTTCTTATATTTTCGGTTTGCGATGGAAAGAAAATGTACGCATCTATATATTTTACTATTTTGATGCTTCCGAGCTGAAATTAATCCGTATGGCAACAATGTACATATACCGCAACTATATTGAGTATTGTGTTTCACTGATTCCAATCAGAAAATGCTATCCATATTTTTGGGTCATTACAACTTGTTTACATTTTTTTTTTCTTTTATGAATTGTATATGTACTAAGCGATTGTAATGGCTTTAAATCGGCCTATAAACTAGCAAATTGAGAGTGTTGAATTAGTGGTGAAATTCTTGTGAATTCATTCGAATTTTTACATTTTCATCATTAAATGAGAAGGAATTTTTTTTAAAATCCTTTTAGCTCTTTAATTTCCTTGAATTCTTAGACTCAGTTGTGCATTCAAATTACTGGTGGTTAAACCAATCACTTTTTTAAATTCTTAGGCTTCCAATTTGTAATTGTATATTCTATTGAAGGTTTGTAGTTAAAATTGATGGAATTTTAATGTTTCAATCGTTTACCTTCAATAGCTTGAATCTTTTAGTGTCAGTAAACTAGAAATGTCAAGAGACTAACTTTCTTAGATTTTATAAGCTACCCGCTTTATATACAAATATATTTGAAAAATTTATTCCAAAATTAATTTCATAATATTAATTTTTTTGGTTTAACTTTAGGGAGTGACGGAGGCAGAACGCGAAGCTTTCGAATTACTTCCCGATGATGAGAGACAGTGCGAGGCATGTAAAACTACCTGTTTTCTGAGTGCTGTAATCTGTTCGTGTCAAACTTCGCATCTAGTTTGCTTGAGACATTTTACGGATCTTTGCGAGTGTCCGCCGAAACATCATACTTTAAGATATAGATATACTTTAGATGAGTTACCAATCATGCTGCAGAAGTTAAAACTCAAGTCCGAGTCCTTTGACTCATGGGTGTCGAAAGTGAAAGAGGCGATGGATCCCAAAGGGGAGAAAATCGAACTCAACGAGCTAAAAGAACTCCTCAGTGAGGCAGAAAGTAAAAAGTTCCCTGAAAGCGAACTCTTGACTGCACTCACAAATGCGATTCAAGATGCTGAGAAATGCGCAAGTGTTGCACAACAGTTGTTGAACAACAAACAACGCACGAGGTCTGTTTTCTTCATCCAAAAAACAACTCTTGAATTTTCTTTGAATCCAAAAAGTGTTTTATTTATTCAATTTTGCATTTTTTTCTACAGGACAAGACACTCTGTTGAAAACAAGTACAAATTAACGGTGGAAGAGTTGACGCTCTTCTATAAGGAGATATCCAATTTGTGTTGTGACCTTAAAGAAGCTGAAGGCATCAAGTATATTTTGGATCAAGTCGTACAGTTTCAGAAAGATGCGGAAGATTTAGAAGGGAAGGATAATGAGTGCGATTTCGAGAAACTGGAAAAATGTATCGATTTCGGTGATTCAATCTGCATCGATTTACCACAACTCGTAAGATTAAAGCAAGTAAGTATTTATTTTTAAAAGTATTTTCCAATTATGATTGTACATTTTAATTCTAAAGCTAAAATCTTTCCCTTCAGAAAATGACACAGATCCAGTGGCTGGAGGAAGTAAAAGCAATTCAGGAGGAGCCAAAGACTATAAGCCTCGAGGAACTGGCCAGTTTGATCGAGAAGGGAATGACGATTCCACCTCACTTCAGTATTGAAAACACGCTTTCCAAATTGCAAGCCCTCATGAACAGTATTGATGAATGGGAAGGGAAGGCCAAAATATTTCTTCACGTTAAAGAACGACAGACGATCAAAGCAGTCGAGGAATTTGTTCAAGAGGCTAAGGATATTGATGCCTACTTGCCAAGCTTGAGTAATCTTCAAGAAATTCTAAATAAGGCAAAGAATTGGACCAAGACAGTGGAGGAAATCCAAGGGAAGGACAATATTGTCTACTACGACACTCTTGATGAACTTGTCCGAAAAGGAAGAAACATTCCACTTCACCTGGATTCGCTGCCGATCCTGGAATCCACTCTCTCAAAAGCGAGATCGTGGAAAGACCGGACGGCGAGGACATTCCTGAGAAAAAATTCGCATTATACATTAATGGAAGCACTTTCTCCTAGAGTTGGAGTCGGAGTTCAATCCATGAAGACAAAAAAGAACAAGGGTGATGATTCGATTGGAGCTGTTTACGTCTGTGACACCAAACTTGATGATTCCAATAATTCTGCGACTGTAGTTGCTGCGTTTAAACTCGCTGAGCAACGGGAAATGGAGGCTATGAAAAACTTGAGGCAGAAAAACATGATGAAGACTCAACTTGAAGATTCCAAATATTGCGTGTGTCGTAAATCCAGGTTTGGGACGATGTATCATTGCGAATTGTGCAGAGATTGGTTCCATTGTAAGTTAAATTTAAATATTTTACAGCTTATTGAAAGTTTTAACTTAAAATTGATGGATCTTAAATGTAAAAGATTTTTAATTTCTTTAATTCTAAAGAATTGCACTTTGAATGCTTACATTTTTAGAATCGGGAAATGACTGGGAATTTCTGTTTTTAGCTCACTGTGTTCCTCTGCCCAAATTGTCTATGAAGGGAAAAACGACGTTACCACCAGACATGAAATTCCTATGTCCCTGTTGCTTGAGGTCTCGAAGACCACGTTTAGAGACAATCCTATCACTTTTGGTTAGTTTACAGAAAATTCCTATTAGACTACCCGAAGGCGAGGCTCTACAATGTCTTACTGAACGAGCCATGAATTGGCAGGTGAGCATCGAATATTTCAAATATGTTAAAGTTATGAAACAGTTCTTATTTTTAATTAAATTTATCCTTCCATATAGGATCGCGCCAGGAAAACATTAGCTACAGAAGAAATTAGCTCGGCGCTCTCGAAACTAACTGTTCTTTCGCAGAAACTAGTGGAGGCCGCAGCGAGGGAAAAGACTGAGAAGATCATAAGCAGCGAATTGAAGAAGGCCGCCAACAATCCAGAGCTTCATCAGAGAGTTCAGGCGATTGCACCACTTAGCGGAGTGCACTCGGATGATAGTGCTCTCAGCCCCTTGGTAAGAATTCATTTTGTATATCACATTCTGTGTTAAAGGTCTCTAGAAATATTTTAGAACCATATACTAAATCTAAGTGTTTGTTACAGGAGGAGGATGAAGATGACATACCAATCGAGGATGATGAACCTTCTTGCAGTACATTTAACAGTAATGAACACGCTTATTCCTATGGTTTGTAAATTCGTTATATCTTTGTCGAAAGATATAAAGTAGAGTCTAAAGTAAGTCTATAAAATGTATCTGATTAGACAAAAATATTCTGATAAAAGAAATTTAATTTCAGTTTCCAAGTTCCATCCTAAGTTGGAAATAAACCCGAAGGATCCAGATTCTCTAATCGTTTTATCAGAATCCGTTAAAACCCGCCTAGAAGATATGATGATGGAAGGTGACTTGTTGGAAGTAGCACTGGAGGAAACTCACATCATATGGCGCATTTTGAGTCACACCACAAGTCCAAAAAGCGTCAGAAAATATGGAAGTGTGGATGATACCAAGTCAAACCTGGATGGAGAGGTAAAGGAGGCTAAAAAGCGTGGTCGGAAACGAAAGTCTGATGAATTTGATCTCCTGAAGATAAATCGTCAACGACCTGACGACAAAGCTTTATTCAAGCAACGCAAAGGGTTCGCAGTAAATAAAGATAAGAAATTGTCTGCCACTGAACAAGTTAAGCGCGGGCCGCGGAAGGTAATTATTGTTAGTTTTTAAATAGTAAAATTAAGTAGTCTTGAATTAAAGCTTTCTTTTTTAATATTATTTATGGCTTTCCAAATTTATTTTACCGCTTTAATTCTGGACTTTTAGTATATGATATGGGCATTAATGTGACGCTAGGAACCCTGACTATGTCGATTTCAGTAAAATATGAATTACAGATGAAGCGAAAGGAAGGAGAGGAAGTGCCGAAAAAGCGGGTGGGTCGCAAAAAAACTAAACAGGATACTTCTGAAGACGAAGAAGACTGTGCAGCACTCAGTTGCCTGCGACCCAGTGGTAAGATAATTGAAGTTGAAAACCTGTTATTATTATCTCACAATTTTCTTGAATGTATTACGAAATATATATTCTCTTATTCCTATATTTTCTAGGTCACGAAGTTGACTGGGTCCAATGTGATGGTGGCTGTAATGGATGGTTCCACATGCACTGTGTCGGCCTGGACAGAACTGAACTCGCAGAAGAAGACGACTATGTCTGTGCTAATTGTAAAGAAACGGATCAAAACACGACGGTATGATCGTTAAAGAGAAAACTACGTTTTACACAATAATTTCTTATGGTTTATCGTATCTCGTTGTACATACGCTGTTAGTCAGTGTTTGCATGGGGAAGCTTTTAAGTCTTTTATTCATTTTTTTTTTTTAAGAAACGTTACATACTCGAGCGACGGTATCGCCCTATATTACTTCAGCAGACATCATCTTTCATTTGTAAATTTTTCAAGTACGTTAACGAGAGACCACTGTAAATATCAATTTAAAAATACTTACGTTTTTTGATAAAAAATAGACGAACAGTCTACCTTAATGTCGCTTAATTTTATGTAGTTTAATAAAGATTTATGGTATTGTACAGGAAGAAAGAGAGACTATAGCTGCTTTATTTTATTTTTTTCGCGTATTTTCATTTTCTTCGTGCATTTTACTTTTGCTAATGTTCTGATGTTGACGCAAAAGCACAAAACGAGTGCCTTTGTAAATACATGGATATAACAGTGATTTTTTTTTAAATTTCGTTCGACCTTTTAAATTTTGACTGGACAGAAATTCAATCAATTTCCTCTGGAGTGATCCGTGACTTGTGAAAGATGATGTTTCAACGTTCATCAGTTATCTGAAAAATTCAGTCTCATTTTCACTCAATTCTCAGAAGAATTATAAAGTTTTAATATCGTTCTGTTAAAATATGAAAAGCAATGATTAAATTTTCTCTTCCAAATTCTAATTATGTTTTTCACTTTTTTTCCTGTAGTGTAGATTGAATAGATAAAGAAACTACCAAGAAAGTTATCTTAGAGGCATGTCTTTATTTTGCACTGATTTTTGTATGTCAAGCTGTGATGGAAGTGTCGTATAAGCAGCCTCATTTTAATAATTTGGCATTCATTAGTATCATAATTTATACCAATTTCCGTTTTTTGGTTCATGTAATTAAATTTAAAATCCACACAAATTATATTATTATAAGCACGAAAGAATTTATGTTCAACGTCAGAATCAGCATTTTGTCAACACTTTCTTACACATAGCAAATAAATAATTCGTTAGTCTGCATTTTGGTGTAAAGTACGTTTTATCACTGTTAAATGTGATGAAACAATCAAGATGATATCACGCCGATAAATACGTTATTTTATTGTTTAAATTAAAGAATTAGGTCAATCGTGGACAGTAATAAATCTTATTTAAGTAAAAAGTGATATAAATATTTATGTATCTTGATAAAAGAAAAAAAGAGCTCGATTACGCATCATCTAAAATGTTTTTTTTTTCCTTGTTTAAATCAGTTGACTCTTTCACAACACTATTTAAGTTTCATATACTGTATGATAGTTTGGTGAAATAATTGAAACATACTTTATACTAAGAATGTAAAATATAGAATATAATACATCCGCTATAAATTGACGAATTAATGTTTCATTGAGAAAAATTTTACACTTTCAGCATGTTTTCAAATCCCAAGCATTCTGAGTATAAACATTTAAAGGTTACGTTTTAAAATTCTATAATTGAAATCTTAGAAAAGTATCTGGAACTTTTTAAATAGTGTCTCTTTTAAAGTTTCAATATTTAATAACTATTGTACAAATTTCGCTGCAGAATTAGAAATTGTATTATTTCAAACGACACGGTATTTTGAAAATTTCCTAATGTATGTTGAATTTTTTTTGTTATCATTATTTAGAAAAGTAGTTCAATATTGTTCTGCAGTTCACTAGATACCTTTTGCACTTTATCAATCAGCTGCATAGAGCAATTTTTTTTCTTGTTTGAAAAAATGTAGTTAGCAGAGCCAGACAGACTGGCTGAATCTTTAAACCTGGACCCACTTCTATCCGTTTCTCAATCCCAGGGATACCACAGCGGGGATGCCGATGGGGATACAGACACAGAAAGTCAAGATGCGATTTCTTTCATTAGTACTTTCTAAATTGAGGACTAAAAAACGTTGAATCTGTACAAAGGAACAATTCCTGCTATGCTGAAAAATCAAGAAGGATAGTTCAGGAAACCATTCAACAGAAGTCATCCGTCACTCCTTCAACACCTGATCAACCTCTCATCGACATTCATTTAAATGTCACCGGAAAATTAATCTGCTAAGATTGAAAAACCCTTCTAGGAAAAAAATGTTTCGCTTACGTCACGGATGAACCCTGACGTGTTCAATTGTGACGTTCTTGAGTCACTTTAAATTTTCAAAATTCTATTTTCTAATACTGATTAATAGCCTCGAGAAAAAAATGTTATCCATTTAAATACATTTTAAGTTAACTTACGATGAAATATGTTTTACAAAAAAAAAAACATTTTTTGTATAAAGTACAGATTGAAAAAATCTACAACAAACTATAAGCTTTACTTAAATTTTTTATTTTATAAATCAGCAAATTCTTTATGCAGTTTATTTATAATTTTTTTTTGCGCCAGGGATGTTTAACAAAATTTCTTGAAATAAAAAATCTTTCAATTTAGAAGTTTCAAAATAAAAGGCAAACTAATTTAAGTGCTCTTAATCAATATTATATTCAAAAAATTTGTTTTCGGTGACCTTTGAATATCAATAAGAGAGATAGGCGAATAGAGTGCACAGTCATCCGCAATAAAGTGGAAAAAAGTATACATATACTAGCTAAAGTACTTCAAAAAATTTTGTTTTTCTTCAAGAAAATAAATAAACTTCCTGGGTAAATTGTAAGGAAAATAAAACAACGTTGGAGTTTCTAGGATCCACCGATCTTATATGGCATTCATTTTCTAAGGAAATAATTGTCATAAAATAGATCTTGCAGTGAGAAATAAATGTAAGGCCTTCGTAAATCCTTCGCGCTGATGGTGTGTACAGATAGACTGAAAATGATGTATGTAATAACATATAAAAATAGATCATTATTATGTACACTTTTAATATTCTACTATCTAGAATCCAACTGTTTGAATCAAAGCATAGTGAGGAAAAAGTGCAATTTTTAATTTTAAAAGAGTTCGTATGTCTTAAACGATTTTAAAATGTATTTTGTATTCTTTGATATTTAAATTCTTTTGAAATATTTTGATTTAAATTCTGTAAATTCTTCAGTTTAGATGTAAAATCCTTCAAAAATACGACCTTAGGATTTTAGAATAAAAAATTTTACTTATCCCTCACTTGTGAAGCGAAGAATTCTTTCGAGATGAATTGTGAAAAATATTTTTATCTTAATACCTTTTTTGGAAGCATATTAAAATATTTGTGAAACAATAAACTGTGGCACTGAGGTATGAAATACTTTTCAGTGAAGTTCATATTCTAAAAAAATTATTTATAATAAACTTATCATGTTTTTGAAAATATTTAAACCATTTTATAATTTTTATTTTAAGTAATTTGTCACGATTTTTTCACATTTCTTCTTCGAAATATCAGAAGTAACATTTTTCTTCTTAGAAGTAAAGTTTTCTATGTTATGAAAACAAAGTTTTCGTAAAAGAAAAGTAGAGAGGTGTCCTGCGTGTACATAATATTACATCTTAGATACTGTCTGGTAGAAAAATTTAAGAAAGCCATAGTCTTTTGTAAAATAAAATACATTATTACTTATTACACATATTGTGTTTTATATTAAAAAATATCAATTTTGAATAGGTGGGATGTAATCTGAAAAAATTGGGCTTTTAAAAAAGAAGGATTCTTGAACCTTGATTTTTGAGAAAGGTCGTCATTGTTCACGTGACTTTATATAATTGTCGTTTATTGTTTATGGTTTTTTAATCGAAGTTCATGTCAACGTATGTGTAATCTAGATTTACGGATCATGACACACAGTGTGTTTTAAATGTTTTAAATTCAGGATTTAAAACAGGCTGTAAATTAAAGTCAAATGGGAGATAATACACATATGTATATTTTTATATAGTATCGCAGCGTTGTTTTCCTCAACGCCGCTAAGTATTATCATTAATTTTTCTATAAGCAGGAAAAGAGTTTTATTTTGCTTCCATTCTTAATTTCTTTTCCTGTCTTTTTCTCAAAAGATAATTTTTGAAAGAATGTCTTTGGGCTGAACATGGAATCATCAATAGAGAAATGTATGTTTATATAAATGATCTTTTATCTAGATGTAACTCTTAGAATTGATCGCTATCTCTCCAAATTTTCCATTTTTTCGATAAATAGTTACATATATTTTTTTTATTATTATGTGTTATATACTTTGAAAATTTTCGTTACAATCTTCGTTTATTGCGTTATAAAATAATTTTTTCTTGATTCATTTCGGCGAGATTTAAAAATATTTGATTGTTTTTTTTTTCATCAAAATTCATTTATCTTTATAAAATACTATGATGGTGTACTTTGCCTGGTAAAGTAGATGTATTATCAAATAATTAACAGTATGGATAACTATTTTAATATGCGACACAGAAATGTAGATTTCATTGTACACCCAAGATATTACGTAGACGAATTACAGATATTTATAAAACTTAAGGATGAAATTAAAATATGAATGTAGTTTAAAAAAGTTTGTTTGTAAGATTATAACATACATATTTGCGAAAGAGTATAATAAATATTATACGTACAATAAAACAATCTGGTTTTGCAGAATTTAAAAATCCAACCTTTATGAAATTTAAATTAATAAGAAATTAGTTTTAAAATAGTAATAATTAATTTGTTTTAAGTATTCTAGTATAGAGTAGTTCTAATGAGAAAAATATTTGGTAAGGGTAAGAAGAACAACAGGCAATTCAAACGGCATTTTTTATACGCAAATACTATATATGTATGATAAAGAAGGAAGGTGATTCACTAGTTTAATGATATGGTTTTATAGACAGTGGGACAGTCATTCTTGATCATATGGATGCATGACACTAATTTGCACCGATTACCGATCGCTGATGTGATGATTCACTTCAATTTATTTATTTGACTTTAATGCTGATTCCACAGTTTATGACTCTTGTGGTCAAGACAAAAAGTGATTCGCATTCGTCAGAAATCGTCGCCGTGTTGAATATTCTTCTTGACCACAATGCACTTTCCATTCATAGTCCTTTGTTGAATTAATATTTCACCGTAGGTATTACTAAACTGTATTTCAAATTCTACGAATTAAGAAGAATTTTCGTCTATATTGCATCAATTTTAGATTCAGAAAGAACTAAAGTAAAGAAATGTATCCATTAAAATTTCTGTGAAATCTGTTGAAATCTTTTAAAATGATTAAAAATTTTGTTATTTTTTGCGAAGTATCTTTAAATCTTTAAAAATAACTTCAAATTCCTTTATGATCTCTAAAAGAAAATAAGGTAATAAATGTAATAAATCGTCACATTTTTCTTTCCTCCTCACTCTCTAAAACTGTTACGTAATTATATATGAATAACCCCTAAATAGATTTAATATCTGTATTTCATAAAAACTCTTGAATATTTTTTCTGTATAGAACAATAAACAATAATAAATTAGAAGAGTAAATTTGTCAGTGAAAATTATGAAACTAAATGCATGAAGGTATATATATATATATAAATTGATTGTGAAATATTGTTCTAGAGCTTATCGCCATGTTCTTGAAAGATTGATCGGATATGAGTTTGACAATTTCCTTCTGTGTAAGCCCTCCAGCGAATTGTATGCTCTTGATAGCGTGAGAGCAAAGCCTATAGTGCATCCCGCATAATTATCTTCTCAGAGAACCTTATAGTGCTTTACTGCCGGGGCCCGGGCCCTTTAGAGTTCCCCTTACCATTTCCTGTTATAACCAAGTACAATGAAGTAAAAAACGAAAATTCTTGACGATATCGTCAGAAAACATTTTTCAAACGTACAAAACATTCTTTAAAAAGAAGCAAACACTCTGTACCAATACGAAATTTTCTGAATCATTCCGGAATTTGTATCCAAACCAAACGGTTTCATTCCTATATATCTAATCCGAAGGAAAAGTTTTCAACCCGAATTAATCCAAGGCACATTCAAAACCCATCCGTAATGAATCCGAATTTATCCGAATTTTCGGATTGATTCGGATAGACCGGATTCATTCGGATTGAAAGTTCTGATTGACCCAATTCATTCGGATTGATAGGGATTAATTCTGATTAAACCGGATTAAAGCGGATTAATTCCGATTAAATCGGATAGACCTGATTCGTTCGGATTAATTTTAAATAGGCCTCGAATTAATTCGGATTGAAAACTTCCTTCGTATTACATCGGAATCAAACTATTTGGTTCGGATACAAATTCCGGAATGATTTGGATGATTTCAAAATGAATTTTAATTTGAAGCTTTCACTAGAGAATCGTTGCACGCTTTAAAAATTATAGTTGCAGTTTCCATTGTTCCAATATGAACGTTCCGTGTGCAATTACCTAATGCATTGCGTCTGTTAATTCATTTAGACGATTTTCAGTTGACATCTGTCTCGCATTTCGAAACCGTCTAAACCTAAAATAAAAATTTGCTTTACTGATACATACTATAAAGTATGGTTTACTTGAATAATCTACTTCATAATCATATATGCAAAAGTGAAACCATTATAATTTTAGATATACCTATATATATCTCCTCATAATATCCTGAATGTACCATCAAAGTCACTTGACTTTTTGCAAACAATATTGCATAATATTATACGGTTTATTATAATCAGGAAATAACAAAATTTATTTCAAATTTCAATATGAAGTACAAGCTTCAAAATATAAACTTTTTTTAAATATATAATTAATGCGGATAATGCAAATATTCTTCGCGCGCTATAGTATAATATATTTTTTAAAATTTGGAAAGAATTAAAAATGACTTCTTTATAAGGAGAATTGTTATTGTTTTTTTTATTGTAAGAATCACACACACGTTATTTTACTTTCGACAGTGATTATCAACTCGCGGTCGATTCGTAGCGATAGTTCGTCTTCACTGTCTGTGTCATGACAGGAGTGTACAAATCGGGAGATTCCAAAGGTACTTAAAAAATATAACTACTAATAAAAATTCCTATCTTTCTCTTGTTGAAACACTCCAGTTCATATTAATATTTGCCAAACATGTCTTTAAATTCGAATTTCTAGAAAATTAGAATATTTTGACGTAACTTAATTTTTTAAAAAATGATTTCCTAGAATTTAGTTATAATATTGTATTTATCGCCTAAATAATTTCAGGAAATTGAATTCAATCAAATACATCAAATTCAATTTAAAAATGTATTTGCCTCACGGCTAATTTATATTATCACAACTGAAGCATATTTTTTAAGAATAAAACCATAACATAACATTGATGTTCCTAATAAGGAATAAAATTTAAAAATATTTGCCAACAATATCTGTCACTGAAAAGAGAGTATATAATGAAATCTTTTAGATTATAATAATTCATTTATTTCTTTTTTTTAACAATCCTTTGCTGAAACGACCCTATAGCAAAAGCTTCCGATTGAAATTCATTCCAAAACAATTAAAATCATTTCGGAATTTGTATCCGAAACAAACAGTTTTATTCCGAACTAATTCGAAGGAAGTTTTCAATCCGAATTGATCCGAGGCCTATTCAAAATCAACCCGAACCTGTAATCCGAATGAATCCGGTTAATCCAATTTAATCAGAATTAATCCGAACTTTCAATGTGAATGAATCCGAATGAATCCGAATGAATCTGGTCTATCGGAATGATTCCGAAAAATTCGGATAAATTCGGATTCATTCGGATTGATAATTTCCTTCGGATTAGATGTATCGGAATGAAACTGTTTTGTTCGGAGACAAATTCCGGAATGATTCGGAAAATTCCGGATTCGTTCAGAATGAATTTCAATTCGAAACTTCCGCTAGCGGAACGCACAGTATTTTAAAAAAAATCATTTGACAAAAGTCGTTTTTTGAAACCATAAGAAAATGTTAATTACATATTAAACTCGTTATAGTACTTTCTATAGGGATCCAAAGGAAGACGAATTTGATAATAACTTTATCTTTAAAGTAGGGATTTCTGAAATGCATCAGTTTGGAAAATGAGTATAGATCATTGGCCCTACTATGAACTATATATAAGGACTATAACTATGTAACTATGTAAATCCAACTCCAACTACTTTCTCATCATGAGTGCTTTCATGTTTGAAGTAATTAAAAAAAGTTGCGGCAAAAAAAAATATACATAATCTATAGTTCACCACGAATACAGGGCACTTTGATTTATCTGCACATACCTGCGATCTTCTGAGAAAAAAATTATTACAAATTCTTAAAAAGTATTTTCAAGTTTTTATATATTTGCAATTGGTTCACCAATAACCTGAAAATAACTTGTAAAGCAGTCATTCTATCGTAAAAAAATACGATTGAAAGATCTTGGTATGTCAATTATTATAAACATATTGCTTTCGGCACATTGAATTTTATATTAATGTATACAATACATTTCTCGACTTGATAGTATGTGTATTGTACAGATATTTCAAACAAAAACAAATATTTCAAAAATTCCTATTTAACTTCATTTAACTAATCCAAAATGTAGGCGAGAATTTTATACAGATGAAAGTGGAATATCGTTAGTTAATGTACGTTTGCTTTAATTGCAAATGTTACAATACTTTGTATATAGAGTAAGACTAAATCAAGAGGCAAGCGCTCAAAACTAGTCTGAAGAATTAAGGCCAGGGTTTAGAACTCGCTATACTCTTCACTGGCCTCTTTGACTTTTTGATGCGGCTCATACGGTTCACGATCATAAGCTGAGACTGGCTGACTGAGACCTGCCAGAGACCTGAGTGTGCCTGAGTGTCTCAGTTTCAGTATAGTCACCGTCAGTAT
>JAUESI010000010.1:11084810-11097143 GCA_032275145.1 Synergus laeviventris | reverse complement strand
ATTTTATTTACTGATTTTGGTACATTTTGTAACGTAAAGTTGGACCGGCTGGGCCATATGAAAATGTTTACTTTGATCGGGTCAAAATTGAAATCTTACGTAAAATTTAACTTTGTATAAAAAATTTATTTAATTATTTTCTTACATTCACACTTCAGATAGAAAAATCTTCTATAATGACGTGTGGTCTTTATAATAAATAAATTTTGAAAAATGGAAGAAGGAGTCAAAATAACTCAAAAATTTTTATTTAATACTTGGACAGCCGCTTATTTCAATGATGGCGCCAATACAAATAAGCAGATAAATAATTTAGAATCAGATTTCATATTAAGAAATTTTATCAATTTATAAGACTTTTAATAATGAAATGAAATTAATAATAATCGTGTCTTCGATCATGTTTTTACTTTGTATTAAGACGATTGAACATTTAACCTTGCTTGCGCTTTACAGATTTATCTGAGTCATAAAGACAGAACACGATTTTATTGCCAGACAACAGTTAGAAAGATTGTGCTTTTTTGCTGATGGCGATTGGTTGAATTGAACTCCAGTAATTGTCTTAATCGTCTTCAAATCTCATACGAGCGAGGAAAGTTTACAAACTCAAGGATTATTGTTGAGATTAAATCATGATTGTAAAATTTGATTGTAAAATTAACTGGAGTAGATAGCTGGAATGTTTTTCTATTGAGTCCATCCATCCATTTAAAACTTCTAAAAAACGTAAGATTTCAAAAGTTTTTAATATAGTGAAAATGACGAAGAAATAGAGAAGTAGTGAGAAGAAGTAATAAACCAAACGTCAATGCAAGTGCGAATTGAAGAAAACGCAGGAAATGAAGCCGACGGAAATGGAATTCCGGAAGACGATAATTTAGCAGAAAATCTCTCACAGTGTTTTATATTTAATCGTGTTCATTTATTGATTGAAAATCCTGTTTTACGCATTAAAGAAATGTTTATTAATATTTACAATGAAGGAGAATCTATATGATAGAATTTCAAAGAAGAGGAAGTTAAGTGTTTTTCTACAGAGAATGAAGCGGAAACAGAAAAAAAGTTCTTGGGTGAATTATTACAATGTATGACAAAGAGTTTGTTCCTGTCGTAGATAAGGATATATTTTAACTGGAAAATCAAGGAACTGTGAAAGTACTGCAGACCTTCAGTACAAAAGAGTCGAACCGTGAAAAATACCAAAGGGTTGACAATTACGCCGTCATTTTTAAGTAAAGAAAAACAAATTTTTAAGTAAAGAAAAGCCCCGTAGGAGATTTTGCTTCATAATTCTTATCTTGGACACACACTGAGTTCAGAAACCCCAAAAAATTCAATTTTAGAACAAAAATCAAGCTGGACAAGTTCTGGAATTTTGAGATTGAACTTTTATAACAATTGAAATCAATGGGATTTTCTCTGATAAAATAGCTTGTATAAAGAACTGTCATTTTTCAAAACACATCACATGGTTTGCGTCTCTCTCTCTCTCTCTCTATATATATATATATGTATAATAATATGCATTTATATTTACTTTGTAGTTCTTTTGCAAGAATGCAGATTATGTAGGTTGTTGACCCGATGACCTCTCCCACACGAAAGGAGTACCTCATGAAATGACGTGTATCGTTCATAATGAACCATAATATAATGTGAACCTGTAGGTCACATATATTATTAAATGCATAGGAAAGTCAAAGTTATAAAGGTTTGATGAAATTCTAATTGAAAATGAGTTTGTAAAAGCCAGTTCATTTAGATTCACTCAGCGCTAAATAATTACATTTTCGCTGCCGTTCTAATTTAAATAACTGAAGTATGTTGTTACATAGATTGGAAATTATACCTGCAATAGAGGAGAATAGTCTACGGTATTAAGGATCACGATACAATGCAATCAACGAGCAGTGAAAAATGAGGAATAATCTATATAGTTAATAAGATATATAACCTACAGTTTATAAATTTTGCATTGAGTCAAGCATCAAGTGCACTGATAATCAATAGCATGCTATTAAGTTCAGAGAAAACAAGATAAAAGTTGATCCTACTTTGTTCTTCATGGCTGGTATATCTAATCACTATTTATTTTTACCCTTGTAGTAATTCTTGTATGCATTTTGTGCACTCGCCGCGACGATGTAAAATAGTGTGATAATCATTATAATGGGCTGTAAAAGTGTAAATTCTAGCGAAGAGTCCAGTCCGGAATGAAACTAACATATCTCTGATGGCAACATCATTTTATCAGAGAACACAATGAAACAAAAATGTTGTTCTTTTTAATTCATAATATATACTAATTTCTATATTGAAAACTCATTAAAAAATTAATGTTTAATGTTTCAATCATTTTCATAAGTACAATAGCTAGGATCATCCCGACTATAAATATATAAACGACGGAGCTGTAAAAACGAGATATGGACAGTATCTTATGTTTTATGACCCGAAACCATTTTTTTTTTTGCAATACAGTTGTTTATCGAAAAAGATAAGTTTAATTTTTGAAGAAACTGAAGAGGAACTTAAATTTTGATTGTCACAAATTGACAGAAAATTTGATTTTGCTGTGGGCTTTTCCTCGATGTGAGTCACCACAAATTTCCTCAATGAGTAATGCACGGAATGATTCATATACATATTCAATCAATTGATTACGAATTCAATATGAATCTTTCTTTCAAAACTGTGAAAATTAAGAAACTGAGTTTTTGGCAAAGGATACGATTTTAATCAATTTCTTCAATTCAAAATGGAAACGCCTTCAAAAATTTTAAATACATCATTTTAATGTCATCTGGGATCAACATCTTGGTAAAAATGAGTTGAAAAGAGAAATATTTTTTATTCTGGAGATTTAGATTGTTCTTTAGTAGAAATACTCATAAAACGGTCCAGGTGGTAAACTCCCATGATTTACCCCATGCTTACTATTCTTTTTTCCATTGCATCGACTCGTGCAGGCATTTATAAATATCAATCGCTTGAATTACGTTTCAAGCACGTGTCTCGAACCCCCGGAGAGGCACTTTTCTATCTTGTTACTTTAAAAAATGAACAACTATATATATATATATATATATATATATATATCTACAAATTTAAAATAAAAATTGTAAGGCATATGGGAAACGCACTAAATGCGTGACGCGGTTTGTTGTTTCTGTCCCACGCTTAACTTTAAGTGTATTACGCACTGTATGTATAATTAATCCATCCTTTGCTTAAACGAAGGTTTCACATCCAATCAGAAATTGAGCCTGTCTTGCTTGAAAACCAAGACACTAGAAGTGCCGCTTAATTTACATACGTCAGAATGTTATACATTGTCAAAACTTTCAAAAACATGATTACTATTCTACTCTCTCAATCGGAATTAGTAAAATTTTACTAATTAATAGTAGTTTTTTATTAATTCAAACATTGCGAAGTCGTTTAATATAAATTAGTAAAAAAATTACTAATTCCATTAGTAACAAGGATAAACTAAATAAATTGGTAACTGCTTACTAAATGAATATTAGTAACACTATTTAATGAAATATCGCAACATTTTTTAAAAGTCAAGATCTTTTTAAAATCGCTAAAATTCCTAAGAAAATCTCATGAAATCTCTTAAAATTTCATTAAATCTTTGCACAGTCTTAAGAATCTTTTTAAATCCCTTAAAAATTTGTCAAAATCTTTAAAATACACGATAATCTTTTAAGTTCCCTTAAAACCCTTGAAAGTTCTTAAAATTACTAGGAATCACTTAAAATTCCATAAAACATTTTGAAAATCATAAGAATATTTTAATATCCCTTAGTGTTATCTATTAAAAAATAAACAACATATAGTTATTTATATAAGAAGTTTAACATCACTAATTCATTTACTTACCAGTCAAATTTTTACTATAATTCAGATTGAGAGTATCTTAAAAAAGTGATCTTATACCAATATATCGAAGAATTGTTCTCGAAAACCTGATTGGTTGATAAACCCTACCACTTTTTTTGAACCTGCGAGATTTTGAAAACTATCTTCATATTACATATTTTCGTTGTCAAAACTATTGCTGTTAAAAAGGTTATATTAAAATCAGAGGAATATACGTTAATTAAATATATTCATCTTCAAATTTGTACGTAATTAACAGGATTTGTTGATTCAATTGAGACCAATAAATAGAATTACTGGAGTTCTGAACGGAACTTTAGATTATTAATACTTAATATGATTCTATAGGAACTCCTATAATATGTGCTATTCTAAACTTTATGGTGCAAATTAATTCGTCTACCACAACCAATCGGATTACTTTGATTCAAAACAAAGGTGCATAGTCGAACTTTAGCTTTATGGTTTCCCATATAATATAATATAGGAGAAAAATAATGGAATAATATTGAATATGTGGGTGGTACTTAGGGAACAGTGTTAGGAATCAAATTCGTGTTAAAGGACTTTCCTTTGCAAGCTTTATTGTGCAAATTATATATATATAAATATGAAGTGCTGTATGAAATATGCAAAATGGATTTTTAATAATATGTAACTTCATTTCGAAAGTTAATTATAAATTATAATCACGTAAAATAATTATTAATATCTATCTTAAAAAAGTTATGTTATACCAAAACTATTGCTGTCAAATAAAGGTTATATTAAGATAGAGAATACAAAGTTTACGTTTTTATAGGTATATTTTAGGGGATTTTATGAGATGTCATGGAATTTAAAATAATTTAAAGAAATTTGACAATATCTTGTAAGATCTTAAGTAATTTTAAGAGATTTAATTATATTTATTATAATTCATGAGTATAATTACTTCGTCAATATAATTTTTTCTGAATGTCTTGAATATTAATTTATTTGAAGTTATATGAATAAATATATTATGTATTTGAATTTCCGTTCTGTGAACTGGAAATCGGAAATTGAACATGATGCGTAATTTTCTCTGTGTGGGGTATATTTTACGAGTGGATTATTGACCCGAGGACTAAATTGTACCTCAGGGTTCATGACTCAGGACGGAAAGATCTTTTTGCTCGAGTAGGTTGAACTTATTATCGAGTTGAGTCAAATTTTAGTTATTCTTGCAAGCTTTAGCGTCAATTTCTAGGAATGAAACAGAGTTTTAAATGAATTCTATTTTTTGTAAGTCTATATAAATTATATATAAATATGAAGAAAAAAAGGTGACAAGTCATTTTAACAGAAAGTAAAGAGAAATCGCTCTATCAGTATTATTTATTGCCTGTCCAAACCGCAATCCGTCAATCAAGATATACCGCAACCGGATATAAGACTTTTATATCATTGATCGGTAATTGTTTTCTGCGGTCCCGAAATATCCAAAATGTCTCATTAAAAAGTTCCTTCTTTATATAAATTCAACGGCATTGCAATTAGACAATCGTAAAAAGAAGGAAAACGGAAACTGTAAATGTTCCATTGGAAGAAGGTCGGAGAATGATACAGTAAATGAGAGAATTCCCATGAAGTTTCCTCATTGAATTTTGACTTGGAAACCGGATTATGAATTGTAAATTAAAAGACCATTAAAGTGAATTACCATTCCTATCTTTTAATTTCTTAAAAATCTTTCCCTATACATTTTTATTAGTTTCTTTTATTTCTAAAGCAGCGATTTCAATGTAAAGAAAGTGCTGATACGCTTTTCCATTGAAAATAGAGCCACGATAAAAAAGATCTTTCACTTTCTATCCAATCGCTCACAAACACTGTTCCTGTCTTTTGTGATAACAGCACACATGTGGGTGAAGCGATTCACCTTATCACATTCATTTTTTTATAATACAAATGAAATTAAGTGAAAGTCGTAGAAATGTCAAGCAGCAGAACTCTTATAAAGGCTAAAGACTGTAAAAATATTATCCTTTTGATTTTAATTTTAAGCTGTATTGACTTGGTTTCATTTTATAAAATTGAATGATTAACTAAACGTTTATACGGGTGCCCGTTTCACCAACACTAAATCACACATTCATGATGGTTTGAAAAAGGAACTAGATTGAAAATTAGGATACTTGATACTTATAATCTAAAACAGGGAAGTGGTTCTTTCTTCTTGAAACATGAGCTACCAACAAATTGAAAAAATAGACGACTCCATCGCTCTATTCAATTTTAATACATAAAGTCTTGCAGTTAAAGTGTAAAAAATTATACATTTTTTCACCAGCATAGTTGATCGTTGAATAATAAAAACGTCATACCCAGGAATGCACTTACACATACCCACGTGATTCCAATCAAAGAGCTTAGTGTAAAAGTCGAACGAATCGAAAGGAATCGCACATTAAAGTGCAAAAGTGTGATTCATCAGCTGGAATATTATTTGCCGGCTTACACATAG
Organism: Synergus laeviventris; assembly: GCA_032275145.1. Taxonomy (NCBI): domain Eukaryota; kingdom Metazoa; phylum Arthropoda; class Insecta; order Hymenoptera; family Cynipidae; genus Synergus; species Synergus laeviventris. The sequence continues at coordinate 11,090,764 of JAUESI010000010.1, read as the reverse complement.
CTGATGATGGAGGATGTTAAAAAAAAAGAAAAAGAAGAGTCGTGTTTGCATTTACGTGACCAGATTCGCAAAACAAAAGAGAGACGTGCATCTTGTCCTTGACCAGATTCAAGTTATCGTGATCCACACATTCTGAAGAAGATTGTCAATCATTTTCTCTTTCATATTTTGAGATTACAGTTGTACATGAAAAAGAAGCATTTTAAAACTGAAACTGATTTCTATTTGTAATAACATTCATAATATACCACAGTCATGCTGTACTAAAAATGTGTCTTTACTTTTATGAACCTTTTGTGGGCCCACATCCCACGTTTTAACTTCCCACGTTCCTCAGACAAATCAAATTTTAACATTTGTATAGCGACTGACGAAATCTCGGTGAAGTTTTTAAACCTCTTTTTTTCTATATTTAAATAATTTTAACTTAAACATTAAAATCTGTTAAAAAATGGGGTTTCACAATTCTTAGGAGGTGGGGGTGGGGAGAATGAAAATGCATATTTCCTACTTGAATGGCCAAAAATGATAGCCCTGGAAAAAACTTCGAGATTCGTGAAAACAATTTTTTTAAATGCATTTAATTTATAAACACTGATTTGAACGTAATTTATTCGAATAAAGTAAGTTTAGAGAAAGCTTTGCTATTTTCCTTGGCTTTGCTAGTCAATAGACAACTTCCGTTGCACTTCTTGGAGTAGAAATATTTCATAACCGTTGATCATTGTATTTATGCATGCTTGATATTCTTCTAGAGGAAATAAGAGCCTTTTCGCTTTATCAATTCGTCTACCTAGCGTATCGTTTTTCCGGATTCCGAAACCCACGTTACTCAGAGGACAAAAAGCAAATTATCTTTAGTTATTTGAATTTAAATAAATAGAAGAAAATACTCAAAACAAGAATGATAAAAATAATAATATTGATAATTGAAGACACGCGATTAATGATATAAGGGTATGAAATTTCAGAAGAATGTTTTTTTATTACTCGAATTCTTGTTTGACAAACCCCACGTGCATTATGTGATTCATCATTTCAATATTTACGTTCTTCTAATGTTTCTCATTATCTCTAATGTTGTTTTCAAACATTAAAAATTTCGAGATAGTTTGAATTTCGTTTAAACCAAAGAAAATTGAGTTGATGAAGTTTGGGCGTGTCCGAAGTTAGGTGATTTTATGTACTTAGTCAAGAAACAAAATATGTTAGTAACTAGATAACAGGTTGTTCAAGCCTGACTCATTGACATTAAAAGATTTGACTTTCTATTTTTCTGCCTATGAATCATTTGCAAATAGACTCATTTTTTTAAACGCATTGTAAAACAAATACCTTTTTATTACTTAAAGCATATAAGTGCGAGGACTTATAGATAGTATCCTGTATAACTTCTTGCAAAGAATTTGTATTATTTAAGCATTAATATTCAAACTAATCATTTCCCACCTGAGATATAACACTTTGGTCGTTGATTAGCTATTTCCTATGATCATATTGCCCGCATTTCCATTCGACACGCTGATAGAAATGTAAAGCCTTTGAGCATTTTTTGCTTCATTCGAGTTCTGCTTTTGATAAGGCCGATAAGAGAATCCAGTCGCAAAGTGCATTTGCTATCGGAGGGTCGACTGAATATATCCACCTTCGAATAATCGCCTAAATCATTATTTGAATCTTCACACTGTTCCACCATGGAAATATATGGCATGCAAAAGTGGAACGTTGTTGATGAATATTTGGAAGACTTCACTTGTCTATTCCAAGCCGTGAGTAAAATCCTTTTAAAACGATTCTTGTTAGAAAGTTCTTTGCAATCAACGAGTTTTATCATAGTTGGTGCACTATTTGTTTTTTAATTGTTATTTAACATTTTCTGCATTCGCATTACTTCTCGGATTGTCGCGACGATGACGTCATGATGAGGCAACTGGAATAATGTGGTGATTAGTCAGATAGGTGCACGTATTACGTATACACCTAGTTTACAAAGGCGTAATGTTTCATAACAGTAGAAGCCGCTCAGACCAGCCGATTAAAAAAATTCTAATCCGCTGTAATGTCAGTCAACTCTATTGTTACTGAAATAGCGTGTAATGATATATCTGCATTCTTAAAGTTCATCGGATTTCAACCAGCTATGACCCACATACCGATAAGACTATAAAGTGTAAAAAAGTAAGATGTAAAGGTCGTGCTTTCAAGGCCATTAGGTTAACATACTGAAACTCGATCTGACAATTTTGATTACACCTGAATTTAAATAAACGTTGGTCAACTTAAGGTTAATAAGGTTCCTAGCTGTAGGTAGTACTAAACTGTAAAGTCTTGATAAATTAATAAATTTAATTTAGTTTTAATAAATTTTTCTTTACTTTGCAGATCGACGCAAATGGGGATGGATTCATCGACCTGACAGAGTTGCGAAATGCACTGGACGTGTGTGGATTCAAGATGCCAGGGTACAAGGTGCGTCAGATGATCGAGGAGTACGACGACAAGCAAAGACTGGAACACAAGGGTCGCCTCTCTTTCGATGAATTCGAAAAGCTATGCAAGGAACTCAAGGCTAATGAACTCGGATCCACCTTCAAGCAGGTCGTCTCGAAGAAGGAAAATCTTGAAACCTTGGGAGGAATCTCCGAGGCATCTAGTGAAGGCACCACTCATTCCGTACGACTTGAGGAACAACTCGCTTTCAGTGACTGGATCAACACAAATTTGGCTCACGATCCAGATCTCAAACATCTCTTACCGATTGATGGAGAAGGAAAGGCTTTATACGACAAGGTCAAGGATGGTATCCTTCTCTGGTGAGAGTTTCAAGAATTCAAGTCCTAAATTCTTATCCGTTTACATTTTCGACTATATCTTTAAATCCTCGTTCATTCAAGAGTTCAAAGTAATTTAAAAGATTTAATTAATTCTAAAGTTAAATTAAATCTTATTCTTCAATTTTCTTCTTCTATTGAATTGAAGTTATAATATAAAGTTATACCTCTAGAATCTTTTAACAATGTTCCTGAGCAACACTTTTACTACTTCAACTAACTTTAAATGATCTTTAATGATTACTTTCTTTTGCAGCAAAATCATCAATCACTCCTGTCCGGACACGATCGATGAACGAACACTCAACAAGAAGAACATAATGCTTTATAAGAAGCACGAAAACTTGACTTTAGCCCTCACATCAGCTCAAGCAATTGGTTGTAATATTGTGAACATCGATGCTCACGATCTGATCAAAGGTTCTCCACATTTGGTATTGGGCCTTCTTTGGCAGATCATCAGGATTGGTCTCTTCAACCAAATCACACTTGAGAACTGTCCAGGACTCGCAACGCTCCTGCAGGACGGAGAGCGACTCGACGATTTGTTGAAGTTGTCCCCGGAAATGATTCTTTTACGTTGGGTGAATCACCACTTGGAGAGAGCTGGCATTGCCAGAAGATGCAACAACTTTATGTCTGACATCACAGATTCCGAAATTTATTCACATTTGATCAAGCAGATTGCACCCAATACTTCTGAAGTTACCCTGGAAGCTCTGATGGAATCTAATCACATGACAAGAGCAGAAATCATGCTCCAGCAAGCTGCGAAGTTAGGTTGTCGTAGTTTTGTGACTCCAAGTGATGTTGTGAATGGAATTTATAAACTAAACCTTGCCTTTGTGGCGAACATGTTTAACAATTATCCTGGCCTGGATAAGCCAGAGACGAACATTGAAGGACTCGAAGCTCTGGAAGAGACACGAGAGGAAAAGACTTATAGAAATTGGATGAATTCTTTGGGAGTCTCTCCTCATGTAAATTGGCTTTATTCGGATCTTGCTGATGGACTTGTCATTTTCCAACTTTATGATATTATCAAACCAGGGTCTGTGAGTTGGAACAAGGTGCATAAGAAGTTTTCGAATCTCAGGAAATTTATGGAGAAACTAGAGAATTGTAATTATGCAGTTGAGTTAGGGAAGAAGATGAATTATTCTTTAGTGGGCATTGCAGGACAAGATTTGAATGATGGAAATGCAACATTGACCTTGGCCTTGATCTGGCAGCTGATGAGGTCGTATACCTTGTCGCTATTGACCTCTCTGGGAACAACGCAGAATAGTTCGCTGGTGGAGAAGGAGATTGTCCAGTGGGTTAATTCGAAACTTCAGGGTGCTGGAAAAACTAGCGGGATCAAAGGGTTCCAGGATTATGCCATATCTGATGGAAAGGTTGTGATCGATTTGATTGATGCAATTAAGCCCGGCTCAGTGAACTATGATCTCGTTAAGGAAGGAGGAACAGAAGAGGTGATTATTGTGAACATTGTTTTCAATCTCACGTGTACTGACAAACCTTTTATAAATTCTTCTAAATTCTCTAGGATTTTTCAAACTTTGGCATTCTTTTAACTTGTTTTGGGTTCTTTTCAATTCTTTTAAATTCGTATGATTATACAACGATTCTCATCACTATGTGAATTTCAGTCAACTTTTTCTCTCTGAAAATGTTGTTTACGATTGAAAATCATAAAATAGAGATTTTTAAATAAATAAACTGCATAAGTGGAAATATGTAATGAGAAACAGAGTCCAAAAATCCAGCATTTTGGTCTGGGAGATTTAGCAACATCTTTCTTAGAAAAGAAAACATTTCAATTGCAACGTTTTCTTCAGCAATCCTCATTCGTTTTCTTACGCAAGAACATCTATTTTAGAATAGCTAATCGATTCTTGACTTTTCTTTCAGGAAAACTTGGACAACGCAAAGTACGCGATATCCTTGGCCCGAAAATGTGGGGCACGAATCTATGCATTGCCTGAAGACATTACCGAGGTGAAACACAAGATGGTGATGACAGTCTTTGCCTGCCTAATGGCGATGGACTACATTCCGAATATGGATTCAAAACAGAACAACGTCAACAATGTTCAATAATGAAAAGCCATTTATTCTCTTCTTTTACTTCTACATCTTCTTCAATTCCTTTTTCTTCGATATCTGCACTTGTGTATACAATCATATTCTGCTCACCGACCTACCGTCCAGTGGTGGCAGCCTACGTTGTTTACAACGCAATCCTTGTAAATAGTTAGATTAGACTAGCAGATTTCGAAATTCGAGGGAAGCTCTCCAAGGCTCATTTAGAAAGCTCACTATTATTGACAATTTTTTACAACTTTCTATAAACAAAGTTTCGTTATTTTAAGTAATTTGAAGTTGAAAAAATAAGTACAAGTTGAAACTGAGTATAAGAAATCTCAGGAGGAAATATCCACATGGAAATCCACATGTCTTTCCACGTAAATATTCTCGCCTTGGGTTCCCCGTCGAATCCAATTTAAATCAGATTTTTTTAATTGAACTTTATTTTGTTATTCTTCTAAGATGAAACAAAAATTTAGTATATAAAGGCCTAAGAATCACAACTGGTGATTAATTTTTTTGATTTAAAAACCTACTTAAAATAATCAAACTTTAAATTACCATTTAGGGTCAGCCATCGCATATACTTGCCGACAATCCAAGTTGGAAGAAAACTTGTATTTTTCTTCTCTAAATTTAGTCGTAAATCAATTTTTGAAAATGTTTATCTTAAAATTATAATTTCTTTTTCTAATAACTCATTCGATAAATAGGAAATTTGTATGAATCGATTTTATACGTATCACGGATGTAATTCCGAAATGAATGTTCGCTCGGAAAAGTTTACGTAATAATTATGCACAACATGTCTAACTTTAAATTTTCATAACATATTTTGAATAATGAAAGTATAAACTGCATATTCATATTATGAATAACCACAAAAATTCATAGAAAATCATGAAATTTGCTTCTTGTAGGATTATATAATAATTATAATAATTAAACAATAAATATATAATAATTATACATTATAATATTCACTATGTTAATTCAACAAGAAGCAAAATTTGTAGATAGGAAAATTTTGCA
>JAUESI010000010.1:11019543-11031123 GCA_032275145.1 Synergus laeviventris | reverse complement strand
AGGTAGACTCTACTTAGACTACCTTTAGACAGAGATGATCATCTCTGCTTTAGTCATCTCTGCCGTCTCTGCCTTTAGCAAGTTACCATTGTTACCAATCGTTCAAATTTCTTTCTCACGAAGATTTTCCTTACACTAGCGTGAGATAGCGCTGGCGAGTATTTCACACCAACTAAGTTTTCCTGACTGTGATATTTCTATGCACATGCTAGCACATGCTCACGTTTATGAGTGTTGAGTATGTATTTCGCATAGTTTGTTCATTGTTTGTGGGAATGCTGCTTGGCGCTTGCAGTTTCTCGTGGATTCTTGCATTAAGCGTATCGTATGAGTAAAATTACAAATAAAAACAGCTTAAATTTTGAGCTTAACTTGTTGAAAAAACACTTTAGTTGTTTTTCTGCCATTCCTTCTATCGCGACGTGTAAGTATATGAATAAGGAGCTTAAAGTCGACATATCTCCGGAGGCTTACGTGCGACGTGCACTCGTGGTTTATTATGCTCAATATGTATATGTATTGAGAACTAGTGAACTATAATATATATTTTGATAGTACATTAAACTATATAAGCATGTGGGTCAACTTTAAAACGTGGAAAAATTGTGATTTTGGACAAATTAGAGAATCTTGTGTGGTAAACAAAGTGTGGAAGATTAGTATAGTTTCTTCACGACATTCGTTTTGATATTATTGTTTTTAATTTGACAGTACGGATTGCCTTTTACATTTTAAATGATAATATGAAGAGTGCCATTTTACTCGCTTTGTAACTAAAGATATGTACAATACATTATAAACCTGGTGTAAAAGTGCATCGCTTATGATTTATGCTCGAATACTTAATTGTGAAGACGCTACATCAGGTCATCCCAGGTGTCTGCACATTAAATGTATTCTTGATTAATTTTCGTTCAGGATTTAAACTTATGGATGGAATATTCAAGGACTGTTATTAGAGCCGCTAAATAAATTTGGTGTCACTACTGTGAGTGATTGACAATCGCAAGTTTTGAAAATTGTTCAAGTTCAACTTGCGTGTGTGAAAACACTACTCGTTTTAAGCAAAAGGAAAATCCCCAAAAAAGTAGCAGTGTTCAGCAAAGGATCAAAGTAAACTTATAATATAGAAAAATGCTAAGAGAAATTCGAATGACACAATCAAAACCTGTGTTACAAGCGAATCTATAATGTAATCTGCGACTCAACAAAGGATCGAAACAGAGCCTTGATGTATTTTTTAGAGTCTGCGCAAATTGACTCATTTACTATTGAGTTTGCGGTAAGTTTTACATGTTATTGAAAGCAGACATTGTTACAATTATTATCAATCAAGGCATTCAGGGGGCTTGTGAACTTGTGATAATACTTTGAAAGAAAATATATCGTTAAAGATGAGAAAAAACCAAACATTGTTTTGAAAAATTTCGCATCCAAACTTGAAAACTTTAAATTTTACTCAAATATTAATATTCATTTCTGGTATTTTATTCATATTAAAAGGTTGTCTCAAATACTTTGCACTTGATGGTAAAAGATCATTAAACTTATTATAAAACGCTTCCATGTAATGGATACAGTTTTATCCTTTTTCTACTGAATCCAGCCTGAAATTAATCTTTATTTACGATCGACCCTAAGAGCCCTTTTGATACTGACGTGCACATTATTAAGAAGGTTTTTACTTTTCTCTTGTTCGTGTTTAGTTTGAGAGAAGGCTATAGTTAATTATACTCGTAAATTATCTTTATCCTATTAAAATATTTCAGATGCCCTATTTATAAATAAAACAGAGGATTGGTAACTTCCGGCAGAAAATAGGTCGTATCGACCGGGAGCGGATGGCGGATGTCCCTTCTCCTTTCTTAGTTACCCCTGCCGATTTTATTCCCACACGTCCTTCACCTTCTAGTCTTCTACTTCACCCCATTTCCTTCCTCAGACTCGTCTAAATGATTAATTAATAATAGAAAAAGCCATGCTATGTTCAATATAAGAATCAGCTTTTAAATCGCTTATCATCGGTGCAAAGTAATTGATAATTGATATAATTCCACATATAAATATTCAAATGAGAATTTCAGTGTAGTTTTAGTGATGCATTTTGAATGCATATCTGTCAGGCACAAGGGCACAACATCTTTTTCCGAAAAATAAAAACCCAGAATGTGAAAAAATACCGAAACAATATTTCCCGAATGAAAATGGTATTACCTAAAATCTGCTAAAATGTTTATTAACAAAATTTGGAGGATGAGCCAGCTATTTTTACCAGTCTAGGGTTAACGTTTTCAGCACATATTATTATTTATCTGGAATTTACATTTTTCGGTCATTTGAATTTTCGGTAATTATTGTTTAAATATTTTTTCATATTTAGGATTTAGGTTTTTCGGCAAAAAGATGTCCCATTTGTTGTATATGAAAAAAGTAGAACGTGAACGTAAATATTAGAGAAAATTCAAAGAATGAGCTAGAAGTGCGTTTAAAATTTACATGTATTTACATGCACTTAAAGTACAATTGTTTTTCGATGCTATTTGCAGAATGTCTTCCAAGGTCATCTATGCTAATGCGTTACATGAAATTAAATATTCTACGTAATCTCGGAATGAAGAAGAACCCAACAAAAGATATATTTACGAAAAATCGATACTTATTTTCTGTGTAGAAAGGAAATCTATGTACGTTACGATAATAATTTCTTACAATGCACGGTATCAATCATCTGTTTGCTCAACACGGGTTGCTTTCACATAACAATGATAAGAGTGCTCATATTGCAAAGAATTCCTCGTCCTCGTCTTCTTCTTCCTCGGACTCGAAGCAACAAGATACGAAAATATTGCATGAAATGTTAAATCAGCAAAAAGTACATCTGCATAATGGTAAACTTTATATCCATGGACGACAAACCTCTCGAGGTTCTGTAAGTTCGACTTACTCTTATGGATCTTCAATTTCCTACGGATCATCGCATGGTTCGAATTCGAACCAACCAGGAACAAGTGGAAATAATCATTCGGTGTACTATACTTTACCTGGCAGTGGTCATCAGCATATTTATCACTCTGGTCATCGTTACTATCAACCACATAATCAAGTTAACTTGAGTGACAGGGTGTCACCATCATCACCAAGTCCTACAGGTGACCAAGAAAAACATCATCGTCATCACAGTATTCACGAAATGATAAAACACTTTGGAAAAAGACTTGGTCATATCAGAAGACAAAGTGAATGTCAGGAAAGCCCAAAAGAACGTGAAGAAGAATTTCGTAATAGAAGCCAGAGCCTCGATGGAGGAGCGAAGCATTTTGGCCTTGATGTAGATTGCGAAACTACATACAGAATCTATGAGAGCATTTTACGACAAGGTAATATTTTTTTAAAAGATGATGTATCTTTTAGAGTTGAATTTCAGTAAAAAATGGGTAAAAACACATATTTTCGTTTATAAAGGTTCAGAGATTCTTATTTTTCAATGAAATGTAATTTTAATAGAAATTGGACACATCAATGTGCGTTGCGCAATTACTTTAGTAGTGCAATTGGTTAAGTTTTGCAGGATAGAAGCTAGGGGACAATTAGATGAGGTGAATTACAAATCTCGCTGGCGCTACTCGCTACACCCACATCCTTCTTTACCACTTGCTTTTTAAAAAAGTGTGTAACAAACACTTTGATTAGATTCATCTTTATTCATGCGATGTGATATGTATTATTCCTAGATACAGCAGTCATTTGTCCGCACATACTTAACACACTTTTTTTTATTCCGTCCAATAAATAGAGAATGTAAACCAATATCTCTATAGTGACCCTCCGGAAAAATGCCCCTTTTTAAAAATAAATTAAAGAATTTCAGAATTCTTTAATTTTTAACACTTGAATTATGTATTATTATTGACTCCAGAAGACAACTCAATTGGAAAATGACCTGGAATTTACTACATTCTTAGTTGAAAAACCTGTCCAATCACTTGAAATGTCACTTAATTTCAATAATGCAAACTTGAACAGTTATTCGGAAGAATTAAATGTGATTTTCCTTTATTTCAATTTATGTTTTTGATCTTACAGGTGCTCTACGGAGAAGCTCTTTGGATCCTGGGACGAGAAGATTGTCCCTTGGAACGCCTGTAGCTCCGCATAGAGCATCCGATGCTTATTTGGATCCAGTTCATGCTGCCATATTATTCAGAGATGCTCGAGGAGTAAGTGTTAACCTGAAATAAAATCCTCTCACTTTTTATTTCATTTTCTGGAGATATTCTTATTGTACTATTCTGGTACCATGACCACATCCATTTCAAATCAGGCAGGTTCTACATTTGAGGTCGCAGAATCTCTCGGGGACAAAATATGTTATTCTTTAGATAACCTGGGTTTTTTTCTACACTTCTTATTTAAAAAAAAAATAGTGCACAACCATCAAGAACTTGAACACGGACAGCTGTGCACTATTATTTTTTTGAAAAAGTAAAAATTGTAAAATAAAGACCGGGTTATCTAAATTTGCTCATGTGGTAGATACTACATGCTCTTAATTTTTTTAAAGTGATCATGTTTCCTTTCGGGGAGCTCTGCTCCCCGAACACTCCGCTGGCGCTCCGCCACCGGCTCCCAGTCGAGCTCTAGGCTGCTTTAGATTGCTCTAGGCATCTCAATTCGAATATTCGATTTGCGTTTTCGGGCAGCTAACTTCATTCTCATGGAATAATTGCCTTTCTGTACTATTCTTATTTTAAAAAAAAATTAATTCCAATTCTGTAACTTTAACTGTAGAACCTACCTGGTTTTAAATCAATTTTGTTCTATTAATGTTAAATGTTAATAATAATTATAACGGAATACAATATTCGATTTCTTTCTGCTTTAGCTGCCAGTGGTAGATCCCTTCCTGGAGAAAGTATCACTCTCTGACCTTGGTAAGTTTCTAATATTTGATATCAAAGGAAAATGCTTGAATTAAAAACTTGAATTATTTTGAGAAATAATAAATATATAAATAAATACAAATTTAATTTAAATTTAAAACTAGCTTAGATGTATTAAACGGCGTAGTTAATGGGACTAAATTATTCTTAAAAAATTGCCTTTGGTCTTTTTAAACTGAGGATTGCAGTTTGAGACCGAAGAGAGAGAAAATAAATATGTATTCTCTATCTGTGGATGGAATACAGGAAGGGAGTAATAGAAAATACCTAAATTTCTGTTGGCAAACACGGCGCCTCGGACTGGTATTAGGTGGTGCTATTCTTGGCTTCTAGTTTCATCGTCTCAACGGCTTCATCGATGAGACGAAGGCAACGCAGATGTTAGAAAATAAGAAGAGCAAACTTGTGTCGTTGATTAAAAACGAACACAGTAGAAACATCCGTCATTTGGTTATACCAGAAATCACTCAGTTAAATTTGCTTATCGACATCAAGATAGGCAACTTTTCGATCTCTCGAAATTTCGATATATTTATTTTATTAAGATTTCGATAGTGAACGTTGACTATTTGTGGAAAACCAACCTCATTAAAATTGTGCGCTATGAATCAAGGTGTTTCTAAGGAGTAAAAATTGTTTGTGACAAAAAAAAATTGATTTGTGATCGCAGAAAATGATTATACTTTTGAAATACATGTTATGTATACGTTCTTCAATTTGTTAAGTTCAACATCTGCCTATGAGCGTTGGTTATAATTGGTATACATTTTGCTAATTGTGTACTTACATGCAAGAACTTGTTTTAGAACTACAGGAAGTAAATTATGCTCAAACTAATACTAAACTTTTTTTTTTCTAAATGCATTTTTTAATTAGTAAATTGACTACATTACTGACATTAAACAAATCGCGAATATAAAAATATTCTTGAGCAGAATATTTGTGATGCCTACCGGTGACAATGTTAACTTTGCATTATTATTCAAACTCAACTTGGTGGACTCAAGAAGTCGACGACCCTGTTTACTCAAAGGACCTTATAAAAGAATTTGAGGTAGAAAATCCACCTCTTGAGGACGAATTAGCTTGGATCCTATCCAAAGGTATATATATAGTAGCATATCACATTAACGCAAGATGTAAATGTGGTTAATTGTGATTGAAAAAAACTAGGCCGATCGTAAATTATGTACGTGAAGCCCGAAATAAATTGATAAAACGTAATCACAGAGGAAGCAGGTGGTACGAAAATTAGATTAAGGAATTGATTAACGATTAAATTAACGTAACTAGGTGTATCTTGTTTTCTTCATAGGAAAATTATATTGAATTAATATACCAACAAACCATTTTTTGTTTCAGAAGAGGACGAGTCACAAATCTTCGTCAAGTTTTTCAAGTTTCATAAGTGCTACGATCTTATACCTACTAGTGCGAAACTCGTTGTTTTCGATACGCATCTTCTTGTAAAAAAAGCTTTCTTTGCTCTCGTCTACAATGGTGTGAGAGCAGCGCCTTTATGGGATAGTTCTCGTCAGCAATTCGTTGGAATGTTGACTATAACGGACTTTATAAAGATCCTTCAAATGTACTATACCAGTCCGTCCGTTGCAATGGGCGAGCTCGAGGAACACGAACTTGAAACTTGGCGAAGTACGTTCAGTTGCTTTCAGAACTTTCAATTAAGGGTGTTGGATCAGATTTCGTACCTTAAATTTCGATCTCTTCATTTTACTTAATAAATATTAGAAATATATATTTTTCCGCTCTGCATATCTACTTCTTTTAAAAGTAGAAATGCTTCTATAGAGCGAAAAAAAGTTTAATTTGAATATCTTTTGCTTAAAACGAAGAATCAGACATAACGAAAAAATATCTAATTATAACATTTACTGAGTGAATTGAGGAAATCGAAGTCTGAAGTTTTTCCTTGGATCAAACACCCTTAAATTTGAATCGTGAATTAATAATTGAACTAAGAATTAACTAAGCAAGTAAAATAATATAAATAAAAAAATGTATTCTTCTTACAGATGTGCTAACAGATCAAGTGCATCCCTTAGTTAGTATAGGTCCTGACGCATCGCTTTACGAGGCTATCAGAACATTGATACAAAACAGAATTCACCGTTTGCCTGTGATAGATCCCGATACTGGAAATGTTCTGTATATTTTAACCCATAAGAGGATTCTAAGGTTCCTTTTCCTTTATGTAAGTATAATTGAAATTGAACTTATTGCTTTCCTGATGGTTTAAAATAATCTTGACTTTTTTTATTGCAGATAAATGAATTGCCCAAGCCATGTTTTGTTAGCAAAACATTGAGAGAATTGAGAATTGGTACATTTGAGAACATCGAAACAGCTACAGAAGAAACTAGTATAATTTTAGCATTGCGAAAATTTGTAGAGAGGCGTGTCTCAGCTTTGCCTATCATCGATGCCGATGGAAAATTAGTCAACATTTACTCCAAGTTTGATGTAATCGTAAGTAGATGAATTTTTTAGGTCTACAAATTAAATAACGTCACAAAAAATATTCTGCCAAAAAAAGGTTGACTTTTTGGTATTGACGCATTAATCAACTTTTACAGAATTTAGCAGCAGAAAAAACATACAATAATTTAGACGTTTCGCTGCGAGAAGCGAACGAACACAGAAACGAGTGGTTCGAAGGTGTCCAGAGTTGCAAATTAGACGAAACCTTATTCACTGTTATGGAGAAAATTGTCAGAGCAGAAGTAAGTTTACTTTTTTTAATAATGATGACTAAAAAGTAGCTTGCATAGGATGTACGCTTATAATGAAAAACATGATTCTAATATCACTTAAATTTATTAGGTTCACAGGCTAGTCGTAATAGATGATGACGAAAAGGTGATTGGTATTATTTCTCTATCGGATTTGCTATTTTATCTTGTCCTCAGGCCTTGTGGTAAGTTTCATGGCCTACAAAACAGTCTTGAAACGCGTAAACATGGAAATCATAATTGATATTTTTTTTTTATTTCAGGTGAAGACAGTGCTAGCACTAAAGGTAGTTCCATTTCACTGCGCGCACAGGATTCTGTCACATCGAAAGGTCCTAGTTCGGTTCATTCGGAGTCATCGCTTGCTGATGTTGAAGGAGAACCAGATCAAGATGTACTGAACACCAGTCAAACAGATCAAGCACCAGCGACTCCTAGTCCTCCTCTTAGCCCGACTGCATCGGATATTTCTGAACCACAGTCAACTCTAGCGAACCAGTCCCAAGAACCGTCATGGCGAGAGGTTACTGTTTCAGGAGGAGAATGAGTCCGTTTTTCATGTAGAATTTTACACAGACGCTTGTTATCAAAGACCCATTCATTAAGACGTATTGTCTTCTTTTTATGACCAACCACATTGTTTGTGTCTGATGGGCGTGCCTTTTCCAGTGAGACACAGCTTTGCGAGTACTTGGCAATTCATGTTGGATCTCTGTATGTCTAGATCAGCAAAGTTGAACGACACTCATAAAGCTTATGATTACTCTTGCCCAACACTCGTATCCGGCGTAGTATTATTTGGCCAAGGTTTATATTTGAACTTCTAAACAAGTGTCTTCAAAATTGTTGATAACTAGGTATAAAAATAGTATAGAATATAAATGATGGACTTGTATGGAACCATGTTTGAAGCTGTTATATTTGAAAGCTACATCCATACAAACAGAGATTATACAGTGCGACCTTGGATCAACTGGATTCACATTGTGTTCACTGTTCACTCTGCGAGGTCACTTTAGACCAAAGATATAATAACTTTTTTCTTAATTAGTATGCAGAAGATGCTGGAAGCTTTATTTTAACTATACAGTTTGATAATATTCTCCCTTGCTTCTTCATATGAAAGGCCTAGCATGAACAGTTTGAACGCAGAGAAAATAGTCCTCGAAATAATCTTCAATAGAGTCTAAAAGACTCAGAGATTCCGAGGTTTGGACATTTGTAAAATATAATTAAGAATATAAACAATAAAAAAGTCTATTAAGAAGAACGAGCATACACAGATCGAATTGTAAAAAAAAATGGAAGCAAACTGTACCACCCACAATTAGATCTATCGAATTTTAAAATGCGCACGGGAAATTTGGCACTTAACATAAAGTTTAACTACATAATATATATAGGAATATATGTAAGTAATGTAAATAAATAGAAACAATCCTAATAAATATAGCCTCTTTTTTTCTGATATACAATGATTGAGTATATCCTCCTCCCTATAAAGTACTTTCAATCACAGATTTATAATCCGAAACGAAGAAAGACTAATAAAAATGTCAAGGTAGGTATTTTATTTAATTGAAAAAATTTACATTAAAGTTCTACATATATTATCTTTCCGTCCACTCTGATCGAATCAACAAACAGGTTGGTCTTGACGTTAAGTATTCCTGAAATAAACAGGAATATTGTAATTTAAAAAAATCTAGAAATAATGAAGAAGAAAACGATGATTCATGAACTCCTGACAAAAAATACATATTAGTTACCTTTTTCAGTAGTTGCTTAGTGCTTATGTCATGTATCCTTAGAACCCTATCAAGACTGACACTAACGACATTCGTACTTTTTTTATTGATTGCAATAGCAGTAACACTTCCGACTGCACCTTTATAATGATTGACAATTTTTCCATTTCTTAAGTCGATTAAATGCATTCTACCTTTACCCGAACCAACTATAACTTGCCTGTAAAAATATAAATATTGAAATTCATTAAAGTTTGATCAAAATAACATAATTTGTTTCCACCAAAGCCGTAAACTATTAAACATGTTCTATTATCCAATGGTAACTCACATATTGGCATCATTAATTGCCAAAGATCCTAAAGCTTCCTCTTTAATTTCAATATTCATAACTGGTCTTCTTTGAGTATGGGGATCATATAATCGTACCTTTGCAAAAAATAGAATATTCGTTCATTACTTTCCATAAAAGAAACTTCCTTTCATTATATTAGGAAAAAGTTAAATGACTTACATGTCCATATTTAGAAGAAGTTATCAATTTAGATGAATCCGGGAAGAATCCAATGTCCGTAATCCAAACAGGCACTCTTAATTCCAAAGAATCATGTTTAACATTCTTTGCAATGAAAATTTGTTTCTTTTTCTCCACATCAAACAACTTCAATGGATTTTCCAATCCACCCGTAGCTATTATTTCCTTTTGTGAATTTGAATGGCGCATTCTGTGTAAATTAGGTCCAGCGTTTATTACAACACCATCTTCCTCATCTGGCCTTGGATAAATCACATGTCCTGATTGTCTGGCTACTAAAAGTGTACTGAAATTATATAGAAAACACGCGATATACAAAAATAATATAGTATTCAGAAATTTAATAAAGTAACGTTATTAGGAATGTCACATTTTTCGGAATCTTTTTTAGTGTTCTGATTAATTTTTTCGAACATTATTTTTTAACTTACCTATAATGTTTGCAAACTCCAATGATAGTTCCTTCACCTTCAGTACATTGAAAAGAATGAGTAAAACTGGATAACTCCGTATTGAAAATTTGAACACTGTAATAAAAATTGATTCATTACGTCAATACTTTTCTATTTTTTTCACCTAGACTGTCTGTCGAAAAAAATAGAATTAAACAAAGTTTCTCATTATTCCCACCTTGTAGATTCTTTTGTGCCACAAGCTACAAGAATTTCTGTCTCTCTGTCATTACCCCAGGACAATGCAGTTATATTTCGACTATTTGGTAAAGGGAATTTTCCTGCATTTGGGACTTGCAATGTGCCATCCAGTAAAATACCTAAATTATAAAATTTTATTTTATTATATACTATATTAATAACATAAAAAATGTTTAAAACATGTATATATGTGTGTTCTAAAAATGTCTTATTATATTATTAAATCGCACAATTCTCTAAATTAAAATGTATACTTAAAAACACGGTTTATCTCACGTACAGTAATGTTATTTTAACAGTCAAGTCAATAAGCCTACAAGGTTATAATTGTTGTGGAATATTATTTAGTGAAACTTTAATAAAACAATAACATTTGTGAGTGTGCTCAAGAAAAGTGTTCAATTGTTTCTATAAATACTTAAAAATGATAGAAGGAAAGCATTCTGTGCAAGGTTTGAATTTTCCCACCGCGATCTTTGAAACATTGAAATGTTTCACTGGATCTCGAAAGTTTCATGAAACTTTTCATTGGATCAAGTTTTATGAAATTTTACAACCCTATTTTGAGGTTATAATGTGTGCGATTTGTTTCGGAAGTTTGGAGTGAAATATAAGCAAGAGTTTTAAATAATTATGATATTCACCTTTCAAGCATCCTGATAAACCACCAACAAACACATTAAAATAATTTTCTTGGGCCATCTTATTAATTTTTTAAAGTTTGTAAACAAAAATACCAAATGGAGTTGAAATCTTCCTTACAGTTATTTCGTTGTAATTATCTCAATTTTATATACCCGAATATGCAGATACACACTTTATTCCTTTATCATTAATTGTGTAAAAATATTAATTGAATGATAAAACGACATATACTGAATTAAAATCTTTAAAACATAATCCTTTTGAATCACGCATCTAGCATCTTCACATGTTGAAACTGAAAGTGACTGA
>JAUESI010000010.1:10993746-11011158 GCA_032275145.1 Synergus laeviventris | reverse complement strand
TCATTATTATTCGAATTTCCGCGCTGGTTGGCAACGCAGGAAACGCAATTATCGACACTAAAATTAATCAAACGTGTGGAGCCACACGTTACACTACTTCGTGGTTTACGTTTTCAAGGTAGCGACTGCGCTCATTTCATAATTTCATATCTTTCATATAGAAAGTAAACATAACCTAATTCTCTAATCACCGACAAGTTGCAGATGTTTCTTAAGTTAAAAGAAATACGATGTCAGAAGATTTAAAAAATTAAATATAATCATTTATACTAATAAAGGATCAACAATATTCACATAGCTATGAGCTTGATGACGGTCGTAGCTAGTATTTTTTAGAATACTTTTACAAATTAAACATGATGAAATTGCTTGATTTTCAAATTTGAACCGCTCAAACATCAGTTCTTCCCAAGGGATTTCTTGTCCCTTTGCACTACCAACTTTTGATTCACTCATTTTTTTAATTTTATAAAAAACAATTTGCATCATCTGCATTCTAGAAAAAGTGAGGTTATATTATGTTCTTTTCCCCCACCTTCCTTTCCAGTCCGCCATTCTGTTACACTAATTACATTTTTACGTATAATACGTATAAAACTTCAAGTTATTACACGTAAATGTGAAACCCTGGGTCGAGGCTCTATTTTCGAGTTTATTCTGTATACGGACAGAGATGAGGTCTCTGATACGGATCTTGCGTGTTTCAAATGACTTTCAATGAACTCACTGGCGATTCGTGTACGTAAAGTTTCGAACGAAATGCAAATGCTTTGAGATACGGAAAGTTTCGAACGAACTCGAGAATAGAGCCCCTGCAGTGATACAGATGCATAAATTTGATCGAATCGATCGAATCTCTCTTTGTACCATGTTAGTTAGAGAGCGAGGTGCGATCGATTCGATTTTCGTTTCGGCATCTCAGTCAATCGTATGAGGTAGACAGAGAGGGGTCGATAGTTTGCAGAAGAGAAGTTCGAAATATCGTCTGCAAACTATCGACCCCTCTTTGTCCATTCGAATCGATCACACCTCGTTCTCCAACTCACACGGCAGAAAGAGAGATCCGATCGAATTTATGCAGCGGAGTCCCACTGTCCCACTACTGGACGGTCTGGGCGGTCAGGACTCCTTCTCGGGCCTCTGCAGGCTTTGCAGATTGCAGTGCTTTGCAGTCTGCAGCTGCAGGGAATATTCTGGCAATAAATTTGCTGCAGGATCATGGAGGATGATGACTGATTTGCAATTCAAATGCTATTTTAGCGCGAAATTTAAATTTATCTAATCAGAAATATGGTCAATCATTTGGATTGGTTAAAATTTAATTAACATTTTAAATTACTGTACTTTTTAAATCGATTGGTTGCAAGTTGAAGCAAACAATTGTCGATGAAAATGTGCCCTATAAACTTTGCTAGGGTCTCTACCACTGACAGAGTATATTATATCAGTGGTCTCTACCGCCTCTACACCACTCCACACTCTACAGGAATTAATAAACACTAGTGAGTAGATGATCGGTAACGACTTGAGTGATAAAAAATGGCATCCGCGGCGATGTCGCAAAATGAGGTTTCACACCAGTTTCCCGTTAATAAACTTATTCGTGTTGGTTACTACGAATTGGAGAAAACAATTGGCAAAGGAAACTTTGCTGTTGTTAAAATGGCTACCCATGTTGTAACGAAATCAAAGGTACGTCTCCTTGATGGAAATGTTGTCTGCTCAGGATTCGGAATCCGTCATTTTGTCGTTAACATACAACAAACAGCACTGTGAACATTCGTTTATTTTTATTTTCTTCTACTTGTCAGTTGTTTTCAACCTAATAATCAGTTGTCACTCATCGAAGAAACATTTATTTTGCTCAGTATTGTTGATCTTCCATAAGAGGATTGCTCTACTCTATGTCCGAAAAAATGCATATACGAACTATATTATTTGACATTTAATATTTGTAAAACTAATTATCTCGTGAACATTTGACAAGTACTTTGCATTCTTGCTTATATGTTATGGACTGGTAAAAGATTTGTGGAAACTTGCATTATTTGTATATTCTTAAACCCATGATTCAGCTTACGTCACGATCCCAATGTTAAAACTAACACCATTAAAGATTATAAAGGCATTCTTATAATTATATGCTCCATTATATCTTGCGCTAGGTATATGGACTTGGAAATATTTGAGGATTTTGTTACCGTGTATTGGATGATAATTTTAAAATTAATGCAAATATGTTTAAAAAATGTCACAAATTAATCAAATTTGAATTGACTGTGTATATATACAGTTTTATCATTGTATATATTCTTTTAAAAACGTTGTATTTATATATTTAAAGATGTGGAGTTAATATTAGATTTCTTCATTTTACTTGATAAATATTATAATTAAATAATTTTTCGCTTTGTACAGCTAGTCACTTTTTTAAATTGAATTATCAGTACAGAGCGAAAAAATGCCTGATTTTTATACTTTTTTTTTTTGCAAAATGAAGAGTTTGAATTTCTACTCTAGAAGAAGTAAATATGCAGAACAAAAAAATATGTATTTATAATATTTGTTGAGTAAAATAAAGAATTTAATTTTGACATTAGAAATTGGATCCAATATCTTTAATATGCAACTGAACTTTTAATTTTTAAATTACTTTATATTTATGATATAACCGCAACATATCGATTGTGTAGTTTCTTAAGAAACAAAGTTATCCATTTTGTGATAAATGTATTGAACTAAAATATTTTTACAATTACAACATCTGACATGTTCCAATATTGAAATAATAAAATTTTTTGTAGGTGGCTATTAAGATTATAGATAAGACGAAACTAAATGAAGAAAATCTGGCAAAAATTTTCCGTGAAGTTCATATAATGAAGAAGTTACGACATCCTCACATTATCAGACTCTATCAAGTGATGGAGACAGAAAAAATGATTTATTTGGTCACAGAATATGCACCAGGTGGTGAAATATTTGATCATTTGGTTAGAAATGGTAGAATGGTGGAGCCAGAAGCACGAAGAGTGTTCCGTCAAATAGTTTATGCTGTACGTTATCTCCACCAGCAAAAAGTGGTTCATCGAGATCTTAAGGTAAATGTTTGTTAATTTTCGTAAGAATACTATTCATTGGAGAAATACGTATATGAAGCTTTATATCAAGTTTTCTGTCTAAATAGAAAATTTAAGAATTGCTTGTAAACTTGTTATTTTTCCAGGCTGAGAATTTACTACTTGATGCTGACAATAACATAAAATTAGCGGATTTCGGATTTAGTAATGAGTACACACCCGATGTGCCATTAAGTACGTGGTGTGGATCACCGCCGTATGCCGCACCTGAAATCTTTGAAGGCAAACATTATGATGGACCACGTGCTGATGTTTGGGTAAGTAGTAGTGCGTATGTAATGTAGCATTAAACATATATACATTAATTTAATTTAATTGGATTGGTTTGTTTTGATCCATTAAATCGAGGTCGGGAAGTCCAATAGAAAAATTGCTTTCCACTCAGTTTAATATGTGGACGTCTGTCAAAAAAGGGCTCATTACCAGTTGTCGTCAGTATGAACTTGAGTATTTCGAGAATATTGTATAAGTTTACACGATGAGATAAAATTTTGATCACGAAATATTTAAAAGCTTGGTCAACTTCTTACGGATATTCACATGTTGTTTATGAATCTATACAATTTTTAAATTTATATCATGAAGAATCACGATGCCCTGATTTTCATAGTCTTTTTACACCTTTTAACATGCGTTTACTATTATTGTTGCAGAGCCTGGGAGTTGTTTTGTATGTATTAGTGTGTGGAGCTCTACCATTTGACGGTCCTACTATGCAATTACTAAGATCAGTGGTCATCTCCGGGAAATTTAGAATACCATTTTTCATGTCTGCAGGTAATTGATAATAAAATTATCTTTTAAGGGTGTTGGATCAAAATTTTAACTCACTAGAGTGGCTTTGTCCATAATTTATGCTTATAGTTTTTTAAAATCTTATGTAAAAATATCTTTATCTTCAATATTTTGATTTTAGTTTCAAAAACAATCCTTAAAGGACACATCTCCTGAATGTACGTTACAGACTTTTTCACTCTTTCTCCATAATTCTATTTCAACAATGAGTACCTATACAGAGCCAAAAAATATCTAATTATAATATTTATCAAGTAAAATGAAGAAATCAAGTTTTAAAGTTAGAACTTTATTCCAACACCTTTAAGAATTTAATAAATTTGAATTTTTGCAATTTGTTTAATTTTTTATATTTCATATAATTTTGCAATATTTTAGAATGCGAGAAGTTGATTAGACACATGTTGGTAGTAGAACCAGAACGTCGGTTAAGTATCTCACAGATTTTAGTGCATCCATGGATGGGTGGTGATAGTGCATCAGAATCGGAATCTGGCAGGTACATAATATGTAGTAATTTATTATTAGCTTATTTAGGGAAAAGAGAAATTCATTATTATTTATTTTCAATACTGCTATATATTTCAGAGTATTTATTAATTTTTTTCAGAGCCAGTCCAGAAATTATTATACCACAAATAAATCAAGTAGTAATTGAAAATATGCTTAGATTACCAGGACTTAGTGCAGATACGTTGCTTCAATCTGTGCAAGGAAATGCTTTTGACCATGTGTCGGCAATTTACAATTTATTAGCTGATCGGTTAGAGACAGCTATTACAAGTTTGCCGAGCATACAGAGTATACCAGGAGATTACTTGCCTGATGATGGACATCAACTGGAAAAGGTAATAATTACTTTACAATATAAGTAAGGTCTTTATTTAACTTAAATTTTTAATTTTAATTTTTTAAAAACGAAATTTGCACTTTTAATTAAATTTGTAATGTTAATTAAACTTTTAATATTAATTACACTTAAAATTTAATTTACTTTATTTAATTTAAATTACAGTTTGGTGAGGCGGAAGCGGAAAATGACGAAAGAAGTGGACTCCAATTGCCAGTTGGAACACCATATCACGCAACTAGGAGGCACACTGTTGGGCCAGGAGATACATCTCATCAACCACCTACATCATACGCATATGCATTCAATTGTCCTTCAGGATGTTCACCCTTGCATCTACTTCCTATGCTGCACTGCAATGTAGATCCTCAACTATTACCACACACAAATCTCCCACTGAATCTTCCTTTAATTCAAAATCAACCACCGCAAAACTTTCAAATTAAGGATCAACATTTGTTGAAACCACCCACTGTCATGGGAGCCAGTAAGTTCATTTACAAAAACCTTTTTTTTCGTTAAAATTAGGTTGATATTATAGGAATTTCAACTGGTTTTCTACAAATTTATGACTTTACAGCCAGCAGTTTTGGAAGAAGAGCTTCAGATGGAGGTGCAAACCTTCATGTATTTTATCAACAACAATACGGTGGCAGTTCTGGTAACGGAGAGAAAAGTGGCTGGAGTCAACCTGGAAGCAGAGAACATCTACAACCAGTAAGTTTCAGCACAGGAAATTCTTCATTTTTATTATCCGAGTTTGAAGATAAGAATTAATAACAACTAATAAAAATAATATAGTTATTAAAAATGTCATTTCAAATTTATAAAGGCTGGTAGTCCAACCTCGGCGCAATGTCAAAAGACATTAAACGTGGGAGTTGGTGGTAGCAGTACAGAAGGAAATGGAGCAAGTAATTCAAATACAACTGGTGGAAGTGATCGGAGAAGACGAAGTGGCCTTACGGCAGTAATGCAAAGACCAGGTATGAAAAGAATATATATTCTGACTTGTAGCTCCAATCATATGTTTTCGCAAATATTTGTTGTGTGAAGTAGATTTTGTATTATTGTATATTTGTATTGTATATTGGTAACTTTGTTTATTCACAATTTTGTAATTTAATTGATTTGTTTGTCCATGAGTACATTTATATCATTTCTAAACTTATTTTTTGTGTATCTGTATCTATATTTTTTATCAGGCTATAATTGGGAAGTCATGTGTCTTTCTTCAATGCTTGGAAAACAAAGGTCAAAAGGCGGGAGATATCCATCGTTTATCCTTTGTTACCCAGGCAGTGAAGAGAGATACACGATTTCCCAAGCCGAGCCCCTTTTTTCAATATAAAAATGCTCATATCCTGAGTGTTTATACACTTTTTTATTTAAATGTCCATAGCATTTTTATTTATTCAGCATTATTTTGTTTGATTTTGCATGGTTTTGTTATGTCCACTGCACTGCCACGACTCGATCACTGGTAACTTGCATGTAGTTATAAACCCGGAACTTGTAATGGAAGTGGAAGCTAGGATGAATAGAGCCTATCTTCCATCAAGGTTGCTGCCATCTCACCTTAGGGGACCAACTCTTTCTCATCATAGGAAAACCTCCTTGTATCCCGCTACTGGTAAATTCTTTGTGTTTGTAGGTGACGTTATGTAGTAATTTTCTGTGTCAGATACACATATATATATATGGTATATCTTTTTTTATTGCTCATGCAGCAACTTTGTTATCTAGGATCAAAAGCCGTTTCTCTATTATAATATTAATAAATTATTATTAATATTCAGAGTTTGCAAAAAATATTGCTTTCCAAATTCAGTAAATGGAGTAATTTTTTGAACGGTGATTTGTATTGATTAAATTTTTCAGCAGGTAGTCGAGACTCCTATAAAGAGCCTACTGCACACGTTGCTGCGGAAAGATATTCACCTGTTCGCCGCGCTTCAGAAGGATCAGGGCCACCAGGACCAGGAATTCAAGCACTTCAGCAAGAGTATCAGCAATTGCAGAGGCTAGCTTCTCCGTCGCATAGTCCTGTCAGCATTCCCGGATCTCCAGTTCACGAGAGAGGCGTAGCTGCAATTACGCAAGGTATTGTTTTACGTAATATTTTGTTACCTTTCCTTATGTGATGAGACTGAAAATAAATAATCGTATCGCTTCAGGATTGAGCGGTTTGACTACAACGTCGGTACAGGGCAGCATTGTTCATGGGACACCAGCCCAACCACCATCAACACCTTTAGACCTCAGTCCACTTAGACACCATAGATCTCCAGCCACCACGCCTGTTAGTTACTCGCCTAGTAATAGTCCAGCACTAGATATGATTCAAGAGGAACATCCTGTAGACGTATCTAGGGTAAGTTCCATTTTTTGTAATTACTATAAAGGAATCACGCCTCCTTAGAACTAAGTTTCACTTAAATGAGCAGGCTAAATTTTGTACCCTAGAAACTATGTTTTGGAGATCCCTCCTGAGTATTCTGTAGAAATAATCAAAAGGTATCCCTAAAACAAAGTGTCTACGGTACAAACTTTAGCTTGCTCATTTAAGTAAAACTTGGTTCTGAGGAGGCGTGAAAAGGGCTAGCCAATATATGAAAATCTATCCTTCATCAATCTTCCTTCTGAGAATGTACATCAGTAGATTCACAGTTTTCCGAAAAGAAGTTCAATCAGTCTCAAACTTCTTTACAGGTACCACCTCAAATATCGGTGACAGATGTTTTAGGTGGACAAGTGGTATTAGTGGGTTGTTCGCCGTCACCATCTCCGTCGCCTGATTCTTTGGAAGATATATTACCACATTACACTCCTCTTCCTAGATTCATTATATCAGAACCTTGTGACCCTTTACTACCCAGTATCACTCGAGGCATCGGTAGGCCACTCAGCACTCCATTATCTGCAGAAGTGGAAGTCACCTTATCTGATGAGTCGAGTCGATTAAACTCAGAAACGATATTAGGTCGAGTTAAACAAATCATAGACGCTAGAGCACCACCGAAAGGTTTTATTTTCTCTAGGGAGGAAGTAGAAGGGAGTGGACTTAGTTTAGAATATCCTGGTGGTGTACAAATCGAATTAAGAGTATGTGAATCAGAGGAGAGAGAAGTAAAAGGTATAAAAATGCGAAGAATAAGCGGGGACCAAGTGCAATATAGTCAACTGTGTCAACAGTTGATTTCTTGCATTACCGTTTGACGACGACCAGCATTATTATACCATAATCTGCGTTTTTATATTTTATTTTACTACATTACATTCCTGGTGCCACACACCACCAATTACAGTATTGCATAGCATGCTGCAAGGTACTATCGAGTACCTTTTTTATATTATTCTTATACGCGCTAAGATTAACAAGTTTCCAAATTGTAGTGTTCTTTGATTCGAAAAATCTAAAATATTTCTGCAGAAGCAGAGTATGCTTATTCTGGAGAGTATTTCATGTACAGATAAAGTTGAAAATCAACTTTGTATGATATTTACGAAGTTTTATTTGAAATATTCATTTTTTATTCTGAAGTCTTATGAACATTTACAAAGACTGCTCACAACAAAGATACCTACCAGATATTATCCGTAGAGTGTTGTGAGCAGACTTTATTCATTATGATTTTAATTTTTAATTGTAGGCTGGTCATTATATTTAGCGATTTTTAACTTTGTGTGTATAACTTTTAGACTCGCTTCATTGAGGTATGACAGCTTTCCCTGAAAAAGCAAATGCAAACTGTTCAAGTGGCAATGGAATAGAGCAAAGTGTGAATTTTAGTCAGACAATTGTTCTTTAGATTGTTTAAGTTCATAAATGATTTATATGACTTGATTTAACGAAGCACTTATTTTGGTTTAAAGACTTAATTGCAAATTTTGTTTGTATTTTCAAATGTGCATACGCCGGGTGAAAAAATTCAAATCAATGGTATATTTTATAAATTGTGATACATCTTAAATCAATTTTTTAATGACGCTTTTTACTTTATTTTATTATCTTCTTGATTTTTAGAGTGTTATTTTATTTGTATGAAAAGCCTTTTTATATCTTGAAGTAAAAAACTTGCTTTATGAGGAAAATCATTTAAGTGTAATAGAAAAAACTTTATGCAAAATATTGATTTTAATTTGTAGGACAAATTTTAAAATAATTTATACCGATTCAAGGTTATATGAAATGCTTCGTTATAATTGGTCGACTCTGTAATATATTAAATATTAGTTCCACTTACTTTAAAAAACAAAAACATATTCAATTTTAATAGTAGGTAATAGTTATTAATACAATACATTATTAAATTCTTGATTATCAGTGCTTTAAAAAAATTGAGAAATGTATAATGCATATGATTTTACTGTCCGGACAAAATTAGTATAATTTTTAGAATTGTTTTTATTTTTGTTTGCCAGAGTATTTCCAAATACTTGAAATTCGTGTACTGTGTAGCATAGAGCAGAGAAGTTTAAAGGGTAGCTATATGTGTAAAATTGCGTGTATATAGTACATTGTAAATATTTCGTGATACTTGGAGAGATGAAAGATATGTATATAAATTAAATAAAATAAGTTTATGGCTATTCAATTTGAACTAACATTATTCCTGAAGATCAGATTTTATCAGTTTATATTCATCAATCTGGAAATAGATTGTTATTCACCGTTTATTTTAAACATTAGAGCTGTGAAGCAGGTTTATATTTTATATCGAGCCATTAATTGTAGTAAGAATGAAACGTTTTTTATTACGTTAGACTTTAGAAATATATGTATTGTTTTATGATAATTGTTAATCAAATTGAAGTAGCTTAAACTCAATGCCATACACCATGTACAGTCTTGGTTTTATCAATTGTGTTAATTTTGCAATTTTATTTAGTGAATAGAACTGAAACAACGTTGTTCTCTAAAGCAATTATGTATTCGCATTAAAGTTTCTACGAAAATCTATGTTACCGCAGTGAATTATATCGACGTTTTTTATTATGAAAGATTACAGTCTTCGGCTATAATGAATGTGTTTTTATTTTCGTTTATATTCAATTTAGTTCTCTGTGATTCATTTTATAAGTCTACTATATATATATATATATTTCACTAGGCCGCACGAATTTGCTCATTTCAATTGAAGGTTCCCTTAAATTTAAATGTGCAAGCAAATTTTTCGAAATTGGTTGCGTCATGTTATGAATAAATTCTTTTTTTTAGCGCACTGATAAAACCAGACCTTTTATGTACGCACAAGAGTGCATATTATGCGATCATATATGTCGAAGTAACTTTTAATACTTCGCAGAGACTGCATCCGGTAAAAAGTATGCATATTTTCTATCGCCTTTTTGTTCGGTTAGAAAACTTCGAAATAAATACAGGACATTTTTTCATCTTACATAAATCTCAAACATATCCTCAATGTTTTCCGCTGGATGAAAGTCAAATTAAAAAAACTCTATGAAAAAACGTTAAATTGATTTTCGAAGTATTAACCAAATTTCCTTTCTTCAGAAGCATTAAAATTGAAATATTTAAAAAACCAACCTCCAGCACTGTTTATCAATTATAAGTTTTGTTTTTATACAAATTATGTATGGGATTGAAAAATACGTTTACTAGTGTATCACTTTATATAGGTGCTAAGAATATTCTTTTATTAACATTTTTTCTTTCAAAATATTAGCTTGTTAATTTTTTTATTTTAATTTAGTGTATATATATATATATATATATATATATATATATAAATTTATTTTCTTATGATTATATTATCTCAATATTTAAGTAAATAGTTCATTCATTTTGTATAATCAATTATTTTTAAAGTGAAACTAGTTGCCTACACATATTACTGTACTTTATTTAATTAATTTGATACTTCACTAAGAGATTTAACTTTAACGTATTCTTAGCACCTATTATGTGTTATATATAATGCATAACCATATGGTTATATGAATAATAGAGTACAGATAGTATTTTCTGCTGTCAATTCTTCAACTAAGACTGTGATTTTTAAATATGCTAATTCATAATTAAAGCTCATTATTAATACACATTCATTGAATAAGAGAAAATAAAGTCGAAAGAGATGTGCAAAAATAAAAGTACGGAGCGAAATATTATTTACCATGTCTTTACCTGATAAAAAATAACAAAGGACAGAAAGATTACGTGTACATCGGATAATATCTGACCCCTTTCAGGAGCAACGAATAAAATTTGAGACTACAGTCGGAAATTATCATATCATAACGTCATAATCGCAAAAATGCTATAAACTAACGCAAACCCTCGGTTTTTGTAAATTCAAACGTGTTAATTAAAAAAAGAAACATGAATTTGTTCACAAACCTAGAAAATCATCAATAATTTTTTGGAAATGCGAATAAATTATTCAATAGAAATGCTATTGAAATAAACAATTTTTTTGCATAATATAACTAAATCTTTCGAAACTCCATGAAATCTTTAAAATTTTACGGAATCTCTTGAAATTCCTAGAAACTTATTAAATTCCACGACAAACGTTAAAATCCATTAAAATTTTATGAAGTTAACATTTCATAAAGTACTTGTTGAAATATTAAATGTGGATACTGAACAATTAAAATATCTTTTATTCAATGTGTACTCATACATTTTCGATTAATTATTCAAATTTTGTAATTTTGAAATTTTTTCTTTTCACATATTCATTTGTATTATTAATGTTATAGACATGGATGAACAGTTTGACGTATCTCGGTTACAGGATATTCACATATATGATATACACTTTGTATGTATATTGTATATGACATAACAATAATTCTAATATGGTTAAAGTCAAGTTTAAATAATATAATTACATTTCATGTATTACATCAATTTATAACACGGAATGTAACATGAAATCAACAAATGGCTAGTAATATTATTACGCAACATTAATATAATATAATATATAACATAAGTAATAAAATTATGTAGCTATATAACTGATTAAAATTTACATACTAGGTATTGATAAAATTCAGATAGAACAAAGTAT
This sequence comes from Synergus laeviventris, assembly GCA_032275145.1. Classification (NCBI taxonomy): domain Eukaryota; kingdom Metazoa; phylum Arthropoda; class Insecta; order Hymenoptera; family Cynipidae; genus Synergus; species Synergus laeviventris. The sequence goes on along the minus strand of JAUESI010000010.1, from coordinate 10,999,333 downwards.
ACCGAAAAAATAATTCTTTAATAACATTCTAGGTAGAAATTTTACTTGGACCCAACAAGGGTTCTATCGAGTTTTCCCCACTTTTATTAGAGCATTAGCTGGACAATCTTTAGTGCCCCTTGTAATACTTCCTGAAAATTTTGAAAAAAATAGCCTATACTAGTACCCGAATAGCGTTCGATTGGAAATTAGACTATTTCTACCCGGGATATAATCGAAGATCAAGTACATATTTAAAATAATGACATCGAGTCACTTCGACTCAATTGAGCTTCAATTTAATGCAAAATGCAATTTCTAATGTTTCATTGAAAATTTAGAAAATGGCTCAAATATACTTCTTTGGAAACTTGACTCAATTTCGGCTTAAGTCATTTTTAAGCCTGCATATTTATATTCATTTTATTAGTTCACATGACTTATAGTGCAAAGTCTTATCACAAAAAATAATGACTAAAATTCATCAGTAACACTTGAATTAAAATGTCTATCACACACTTTCTGCTTAAAAAGAAAATTATACTGGTATTTTTTACTATATGGAAGATTGGAGAATTTTCAAAATCAGTGCTTCACAAATAAGAGATGATTTTTCAACTAAAAATATAACGCTTCATTAAACACCATAAATTTATAGCATTTTCAATGGTCTATACGGAGTAGTAATGGTCACAAATTGCAGTACGTGAATAAAAAAATAGATTGCCTAAAAAACCTGCAGAATGGATATTAAAAACATACACGATTCATACTTCAGTTCACTGTTGAATAAAAATAAAATGGTATTCTTGTAAAACAAGAGTCTCACTAATTGCGTCATTATACGACTTTGTATAAATGATATATTATAATCAGTAATCAGTGTCTTCTCTTCCAAAAATGAGTTAAAATTAATTTATGCGAACCGCGTCATTAATTAATAATTTGGAGAAAATACTTTTCAATGGTTGCTACTCAATGACTCGAATATATATAATCTTACGCACAATACAAAAAATAAAAAATATTAATTACAATGTTACTATATATTGAACCTTTTTTCTAAACATCTAATCTTCTCTAATCAAATACACAAGCCAGAACACGCACTATACAATTACCAATTCTTGCACATGCTCGTTGCCCCTGTATAGCGCATTCTTTTCTTCGATTTCTTCGATTATCCTCTTGTTCTTTTTTTCCTGACTTTGTTGACTGAGAATAAAAATTTTTTCGTACATTGGAATTGATGCGAGGTACTTCTGTGAGTTTTGAAGCCGGACCTTCGATAGTATCAAGCATCTATAAGTAACGATAAAGTGTTAAAAGCGAAATTTTTTCAAGGAAATCTCAGGGAAATTTAAAAATTGAATCTTGTTGCCACTCTGATATCAATACGGAGCTGGTCAAACAGATAACGTATTAATTTTATCTCGAGTTTGTTTTAGGGGGGTAGGACAATAAATTGCCTTATTCTTTAACGACCAACTTAAAGAAAATATACAAATATATCTTACAGATTTTTTTTGTTGACTCCGCTCATGTCCTAGAATTTTCGAAACAATGTAGGCTGACTCCTCAGTGGAGAGAATACCGCTGGCCATAGGTCCTTGAATAAATTCCTTGTCAGTCATTAACAGATAACGAACGTCGTACCAAACATCATCTGAAAGAACAGCTCTTTTATTGGTGGGTGTTGGTTCTTCACCTTTTCGCCTACACTCGGAAGCAGCCCATCTGTTCAACGATGAGAAAAGTACACTTTCTTGTTGCAACCGCAAGCTGTCCCGACAAGTTAGATTTGCAACTTCTTGATGAAGAAGTTCTTCGAAACTTTCTTGACATAGAACTGCCTCTGCCTCTGAGTCGATAACAGTCAGACAACTGTGAAGAAGTCTGTTGCAGGCATCAGCTAAAAAATAATGCACTTATGGAATTATTTAGCACGATTTCAAGTAAAATCATATTTGTTCATAAATGTATATTATACCTATTTCACCGGCATCGTCACCGGGTGCTGGAGGGGCTGTAGGACTTGTTGGTGTTCGTCCCGCAACTAATGTTGCATCGTTGATGTAAAACATTAGACCGTGATAGACTTCCAGAACGTTTGATGTTTTTAGATTTTCTTGAAGAAAGTTCACAGCCATATGAGCAAGATCGGGACATAGGTACTGATGTGCTACATCAAGAGTAGCTCTCGCCGTTGAAACCGAGTTAAAGCTTATCGGTTCATCTTGAAGATAACTAGAAATTAGAATGGCAAGTTCAATACAATATTATGTATGTACTATATTGTTACTAACAGAAATTTAACGGGCGTTGTCAAAGATTTTAACATATTTCAAGGGATTTTGAAAGTATTTTAAGGGATCTCGTAGTTTCTTCAAGGAAGAAAAAGACTTTAGAACTTAAATCTTTCGAGTTCGAAATGTCTTGAAATTTTTAAAAATATTTGAAGATATCTTGAAATTTATGAAGATTCTCTAAAATAACTTAAAATTCCTAGAAATTTCATAAAATCTTTTAATTGTAATTTTGCATTAAAGTTTTCATTCTTACCTAAAAAAATTGTCGAACGCTCGTTTTTCTATGTGTGGCAATGGAATTATCGGTGGAGGATCTCTGAATGGAGGAGCGAGGTGACCCAAAAGCAGGGCGCGAAACCATTCAGACCTCTTAGCCAGTTGTTGTCGTTCTACACAATACCTCCAGGTATCACCAGGCGAGCCAACCTGTTGTATTAATTCAGAAAATGAAAAAAAAAATAACGTAAAAAATGGAAAAACCTTCGAAAATCTAACGGGCCTCCCTAATATGGATCATTTTTACAATTTTACATGTTATAAATTCAATTTTTTGTACCTCGAGTATTATCATGTTTCGTGGGTCTGTAATTTCTGTCTTCATATCTGATGTAGGTAGAAGAGGATCTTGCGACATGTCCTTTTATCCCTTTGCAGGACTTTTTTTCAAAAAGTAGATTTAAAAAATTTTCGAAAAAATCTTTTGAAATCCTTGCTTTTCCTAGACTCTTTTTTTGGTTCAATGTGAATACATTGTATTTGGTCGCCTGTAAAATTAGAAAAGATCTTATTATAATACCAATTATTAACTTTATTTAGGCAACTATTAATATCATTGGACGGGTAAACTTGAACTATTATTATATCTTAGATTACAAGTTAAATTAAACCTAAATTTTTTTTGACGTTAAAATGACCATTTTATCAGCTATACCGTGAAAGGTGTACTTCTTGCTTCGTTAATATATCAACGTATCTAAACCATACAAGGGTTCGGCAATGTTTGTTGCAAGATAAGAAAAAAACTCTGGTTACTGATCTCTATAATGAACGCCGATGAGCATCAGATAGTTATACGGATAGGACACGATTCATATTCTACATGTGAATAGTGTTTAGATCTTGAGATATTAAAATCATTATGAATATAACTAAAATTTAAGAAAAAAAAAAAAAAAAGGTTTAAGACTTCAACTTGAAGAATATGAAATGCAAATTGTATTTACATAACAAAGAAACAAAGTCTAATTTGCTTTCAAACATTGTTTCTTTCATCAATTAAAAAACTATTTACTTTAAGTTTCAAATTCACCTATAAATAATGGGGGTAATATATGATTCACTGAAGTGTCAACCGAAGAGGATGAAAAAATGGAAGATTTGGTAATTGTGAGAGGAACACTGACACGATTCTTTTAATATAATATTAAATGTTTTTAATGGAGTAATGTCAATTGCAACAAAATCCAATTTAAGAGTCGAGTTCATCACAGTTCGGATGCTTTCGTGTGACTGCAATTGCAACTCGCCTGAGTATATATATATATATATAACTATGACTCTGTGAGTCAGACTCAAGTACCGTGTAAGGATTTGTTGATAAATATATTATGCGTTTATTATCAGCGCCAAGTCTCCAATGTTTATAAACAATGGCGAAGGGCTCAAGAAATGCCAGGAATGTTCGCAGGAGGCCGTCAGCACATTGATGATGTGATGGCTTGAAGATTGTGAATTGTAGTCAGAGATCATCTATTCAAAGAATGCACTACTTTCATTTTACAAAAAAACATTTATTTCCTTCAGATGAGATGCAAAAACAATATTTCAGACACTCAAAAAAATATCAAAATTCTGCATAAATATGCCCTTACTATTTTTTCTGGTTTATAAAGTAACCAGAATGCTGGTTAAGTCAATTAGAAAAAATTGTAAGGGCATATTTAACCAGAATTCTGGTTTAACCAAACTTGACCAAACATTTTTTTGAGTGCAAATATTTCCGAAAATTTTTCACTTTACCATTGTTCCTAAATTCTTGACATGTTTGACATTTTAAACTTCAAAGATTTCAATAAATTTGTAAACCAATTTTAAGAAATTTTTAATGATATTAAAAAGTGTAAAGGCATTTCAAGTAATTTCAATAAATTTTACAATATTTCAAAAATGTCAATACATCGTAAAATATTTCAAAACATTTGAAATCTGTCGATCAACTCCTCCTATCGAAAATTCTCTCCTTGAGGAGATTGCTATACATTTCGGGTAAGTGGCTGAGCACAAGGGAGAAAAATTTGATCAAGATGGAGTTTAAAAAATATTGATTCATTTTGAATTCTTCGAAGTCGAAATTCAATTTTTCAGGTTTCAAATTTAAATTGCGTAAAGTTGGAAATTATTCAATTTGAATGCTTTCAAATATGAAGATGTTCATACAACAAAATTTATTTGCGTTTAAACACTTGACCTGTATCCAAATTGGCCTCTTTCTTAACTTTGTCTACTTATAATTTCAATAAATATGGTAATAACAACAATTGTGCCCAAGGCGCTAATCATGGTCAAATGCAATCACTGGTGTATAATTTAAAGGTGTCAATTACCTGTAATTGACTGGTTCCTTTGGGGATCGGTGATATATGAAAGTAAAATCGTATGTGTTAAGAATTTTACTTCTAGATATATTTACTTAGCTTTGGGCTTGCTTTTTTCTGTTTCATTAAATTTTTTAAATAATTTTTGCGCAGTTCTTAGTTAAATCAAGCTATACAATGAATCACATATTTTCTAAAAACTGAATCACAGTATAATTTCTTTCATAAAAAAATTGAAGAGATTTATTTCTAAAATAACTATGAAAAATGTTTGACAAAATAAAATAATTCAACTGCGTATTTATAACTATTTAGTAAAAATTCAAATATTTATTCGTTCTCGTATCGTACCTTTGAGATGTAGGGAAAAAATAGCCAAACGTTGTAAATCAAACATCACTCTCATCTAAAAAAAAATGTTTACTTCGACTGTATTCAGTTCTAGAGTGCACACTGCATAATTTGAAGTTTTGATTTATGTTTCTTGTTGGCATGGATCGGAGAATACTGAAATCGGCCCTGGGTTTGGGTTGTTTTTTTAAAGCGAGCCATGTGGGTTGAATATGGTGAGAGTAGTTTTTTTACATAAAGATTAAGAAAGGAAAGTGGACGTTTAAAAGACCTGGACGTCACAAAAAGTGTAAGATGAGCTTTTCTTTACAACTGACATTTATGATATATATGCCGGGAAGTCACATCTTTTTG
>JAUESI010000010.1:10971215-10987799 GCA_032275145.1 Synergus laeviventris | reverse complement strand
AATAAGCGTCTTATAGTTCAGTCCAGATCCTTTAAATTACTTTAGTACTCATTTTTTGTACCTGTTTCATTTATTTGCAAACGTTATCCTTGATCCTTAGGTCGAGCACCCTCTTTGGGCATTTTTATAACCTCTAACACTCTTGTGCATATATATAATGGTAAAAAAGGGTTCTGCGTTCGGCTTAATCAACTGAATCTTTTTTAATTTTTTCTTATACAATTAAATAATCTTGTTGATATTTAAAAAAATATTATAACTTTATAAGATGAGAAATATAGTAAAACTCACCACATAACGCTTTAAACTTTTCTCAAATATGATATGTAGACTCAGGAAAATGATCTGCTTTTAGTTATAAATATAGTTTTATATATTTTTATAAATATTGTTAGAAATTTTTTCTCTTCGGTTGCATTTTAATTAATAAGAGGTTACAAAAACAAACCATTTTGTGTGTTCACCATTCTTATAGCTTTTTCTTAATTTATCACTATGTCAACAACATCACTGCACAAACAAAGAAACTATATTTTTGCACTACTCAAATATATGGTGACGTAATTAATCCATGCACATTCTACATAATACAATCCTCAAGACGTGACCGCTTCCATTATACTGACCGATCACAATCATAGTCTTTCTAAAATCGGATCACCTTAAAGACTGAATACTCGATTTAGGGACTGCTGGATTATTAAGGTCTATGAAAGTAAACCAATTACTTTGCGCTATTTAGTAAAAAAAACCCGTAATCCAATAAAAAACGGATATCGATCTAAAATAGGGTCACGGTCGACCTTTCTCACATTGTTATAATTCAGAAATTGAATGATATTATTGACGCTGTGAAACACATTCGGTGTAAAAGAATCAACAATTTTATGCATAAATTTTGCGTACTAGGAACTCTTCTTTAAAATTACTTCTAATTAAATTGCGTTGTTATAGTTATAAAGTATGTAATTGAAAATATCATCGTAATTTACTAAACAAGGAAGAAATTTTAAATGTAGAATTGGTATAAATATTGATTCCTTTTACAATTTTTTATTAATAAAAAGCTTCTTCAACTGTCACAATTACATTCTATAATAATCTTTCCTTTATATGAATAATTTAATATAATAAACTGGACTAGTGTTTTTAAATTACAAGAGATTTATGTAAAAATATCCTGAAAACAAAACGAGCAATCTTTTCGTACGCAACGAACATCATTGCAGCAGTTAAAACAGTTTGCAGTAGTTTGGCTTCCATGCCTTTGTACAATCCATAAAAACCTTGTTTTCTGCAAAGAGTAATTTTTATTATATTGCGAATGTACATAAACCGTTTTTAAAAGTATAATAATTAATATACTCACTTTAAAATGTACATTAACATCTGTAAAGTTCCTGCATTGGATGGAAGATTCGAGTACTTATGGCCGTGCTGTAAAATATAAATAAATCGATTCATTACACTTATGATCGCTCATTTTTCAATGAAATCAACTAAAAGATGTGTTTTTCGCCTTACCCTAAGTTTCGTTTGTATCAATTGGAGAGGGTAGGTGAGAGTCGTGGCAACCGTCTTAGCAATTGCACCAATAGCAAAAAATACCCATGCAGGTGGTTGAGAACCATGTAATCTACTATTAACTCGCCTTTTAATACTCTCATATGTCATGAACTGAATAGCTGGATTAATGACTAGCATCAAACTTGGAAGTGTACCGGCCCATAATCGTTTATATCCCTCATTTTTCCAAATATGAATGAGCCCACCTGAAAAAATAGAGAGTTTGAAAAATCCCTTCTTTTTATGTTCATTGTGATTTGATATTAATTTTCAAATCTACCATATAGAGTATTAAAGTCTGATTTGTTGTTGTTTTCCCCAACGGATCCTACACCTTTCATCTTCAGTCTGGTATTGACCACCCACAGAGGTGTCGTCAACAGGACATTAATCACACCTATAAATAAGAAACAAATTATTCAACGTTCGATAGTTTTCCATAGATGAAAATGGGTATTGGAAATTAATTAATTTATCAGAAAAATTACCTGCGACAGATGCCAGTAGCAGATCATTTTTAGCAGATTGTTGCTTAGAGCTTTTAAGCATCTTTAATCCATGGAAAGTGTAAAAATAAACAAAGTTGCTGGCACATAAACTTTGCAATACTGGAATGATTCCTCTGTAAAGCGTACATCTGAAAGTAAAAAAAATAAGTTGGTGCCAGGCTCTCTAGAACGCAAAAAATTGTTTGGAATAAGTGTGAGACTTACGATCCTTCTTTCGACACCAATTCTTGGATAATCGCAAGTGTGTGTTTTGCTTCACGGCCTTCTTCCACTGTAAACAAAAAAAAAAGGAAAAAAGGAATCAACATGAATGTAGGTATATGTATGATTAAATACGTGAATACCAAGTTCTTGAGGACGCTTAGGTAACACCTTGTTAATGCGATGACGGAATTCTCTTTCTCGAACGTTGTATGTTAGTGAGCAATGACCATGCATTGAAAAAATGTAATATAAAGCGGAAGATTTATGTATAAAATAATAATAATAAAACCTCAAGAGAAGAAATATGCACTACGTTAAATAAAACAAACATATCGTGCTTTATCATAAAAGCTATTTTTTTATTAATTCTTTTACAAAAATGAGTAGATTTAATGTTAAATTTATGTGCGAGATTATAAATAATTGAAATACCACTCAAAAAAAGATAGTCAATGAAAAATTTGGTTTAAATACTTATTATTATTATTAATTATTATTTCTAACTTACACTGAAGTCTGGATCGAACAGTGTCGAGTGGAAAGAAAGTAGTCATAGCTATAACGCTTCCCTGAAATGAGAAATAATTTTTGACAGAAAATGATAAAAAGAAACTAGGACATAACGATTTTTAAGATAATGACAATAACAATCATTATACCGTTTGATAAAAGATAATTATATGTAGATACTTTATATAGAGCAGTACGAGTAGGAAATTAAAATTGATTAATTCATATTGAAGAGAAGCTATAGTCGTGGGAATTCGAATCAGTGTAAGAAGTCGAGGAGATTCGAACAAACTTATGAAAAATAGGATTATATTTATTATAAGAAAAGTATATACTCACACATGCTCCAGATACAGCGTGGATCAGCGTTTCATAAGTGAAAATACCGTGACTATTTGAACTCATTGTAACGAGTACAGCAATTGGTTGCAATCAAAAAGAAGTTCAAATACCGGCTAATGGAACCTGAAAAAATTTAATCTCTTTTTTTTTTCCTCTTCTCTAGTCATGTATAATAAAAAATAATAAAAGTCTTAAATAAAGTACTTTATTGAGCTATTATACAAATGTCATTGATAATGGTAAAAAACAAATAATAGAAAACGTTAATCGTCACTCTATGAGCAATTTGGAAAAATGATTTATCAACAAAAGTCATAGCCTTTGCCCTGCATGTTACAACGACATTTTCAGAGGTGATGATTCTTTCAACATGAACTTTATGCACTTTATGCACTTTACGAAATAAATATATGATATGTCAAAGCTATGTGGTCTTATGTACCTACAATGGTAAATGCACTTTTATGTTATAACATCTTGATTTTTGAGTAAACGCCCGATAACTTATGATAGCATTATTCCGGCAAAAGGAGATTTTCTTTCTGACATCAGTAGAATATATCACTTGACAAGCTAAGAATTTGATAACGATAACTGCACCGAACGATCACACCACATTTCTTGATCAACGACAGTTGCGGAATGTTCAATGTTCACCGTGTTCACGTCCGTCGTTCAGTTCAATGTTCAACCGCTCAACTTGAGGTTTCAATTTAACATTCATGTAGTCAATTTAGCATCCGATGCTGAAACGAAGGTATTCCGCAGTATTTCGCGCTTGCGCATATGAGACATGCTATATTGATGCTTAAACATTTTTCGAGATTCTATGCCATTTTATGCGCAAGAGCGCGAGATTGCGTAATGCCGCAGAGATGGTAATGCATATTTGTTAATATGTACTTGGTGGCATTAAATACAGCAAATGTAAATTTTCAAAAGTTTTTTTACTGCTCAAGATAAGACCTTTTACTCCGCATGAAGAAGAAAGATCGAAAGTTATTTCGATCGATACAATATATCGATATATTAAATAAATATTATAATCTTTAAGCAGGTGGGAATTTCAGCTCTCTTTTGTTACTTTCCTTTTATTGTAATATGTTAACAAGTACATTGGAAAAAATGTATTCGTCATTGATATTTCATACGGTTACACGTAGCTCATAATATGTTCTTGTCAATCCAAATCGATTTTTCTGCGATACAATTATCTTAATTTAAAAGTATAATGATTTCGTACTGACTTTGAAAAGCTTGGTGAAAAAGGAAGGAAGTAGAATAAATACGCTGCGGATTATACAATGTTTTGAATTAGGTCTGTACACTACGATATATTATGTATTACGTTAAAAGAGAAACATGAGCTATAATATTATAATTAAATGACCTTAATCTGTAGTATTTCGAATTTTAATTATAATCATTCGACCGAAAAATGTAAACATCCAAATATGGATCATATAATTCCAACCTTTTATTCAGGGTTCGAGAAATAATTTATTGTCAAGGTATAACAGTCAATATGAGATCAGTTTTCTGACCACTAAACAATGGAAAAAGAATACAATAAATAAATAGCGTTAACGTAAATAAGCGAAAATTGTTTTGGATTGGGTTCAAGTTTGGATATTTCTTTGACTATTTGTACCAATATTTTGATCGAATCCCTTTCAAATCAGGCAGGTTCTACCTTTTTGAAGTCACAGAATCTTTCGGAGACAAAATATGTAGGTATTTGAATTTTTTATTTAAACTTCTATAACTTTTGTGCTAATTGAAATATTTGAGATTTCTTCTGAAATTTAAAATTAACAAAATCACAGCGGTTCTTCAATTTTTTTTTCACAAATTGTAGAATCTGTTTGATTTGAAATGGATTTGATCTTTCAAATTTATCTTGAATCCAAAATCAAGTAATAAGTAGTTTTCTATTTAAATATTTCAGGAAAAAGAGAACTTATTTTACCAATCAAGTAACATGAAAGTTCCACCTATTGAGGCACTTTTTTTCATTTGATCTTTTGTTTCTTTTATATTCTTAATTGAATAATTTTGATCCATTATTTGATTGTAACTTGAGATACGTTTTGTAATATTTATTCCGCTACAACATAAAAACGTATTTAGCGAAAACGAGTATTTGTCAATATATTATAGTCACAAAAAATGAACATTTTTAAACTAGTTTTTGATTTTTAGTATTCTTCATACGGTTGGTGCAAATTACAAACGAATGCAATGCTATCAATATCAAGAAATGCCAAAAAATTGAGAATCCTCAATGTCAGATTTTCAAACAAAAATCTTGAATGGACTTGAAATTCTCAGCGTTTTGACAAATCATATTTACCAACAAAAGTTAGTACGTGCAACATTTTTCTAACAACTATGATAAGAGATATCTTATTTTGATCCCAGTGAGTTTCACATGAAGCTCTTTTTTGTAGAGTGAAAATGATACCTGTATTCTGCCTATATGCAAACGACAGTATAAATAATCAAAGTGTACTCCACAACATAGAAATAAGACAATATTTTGTTGTTTTATTTTGATATGAATTATAAATAGCAGGTGGTAGCTAAATATTGTAGGACGTAATATTGTAGAGTACCCTTCAATTTTGGAACTTTTACAATAATTCAGGTGTAGTTTAATTTTCAGACACACCTCATTTTTGATATTGAGAAGTTGAAAAAGTTACCACTAGTTTTTTTATCTTGATTAATTTGAAAAGTTATTGTTACTGAATACAACAGATTTTTCCAGAATCTGCAGATCGCAAAGTGATTCGTGATCCAGGAGTATTATTTTCAGTGCCTGTGACCAGTGAACAGGTTTTAGTCCTCATAATCATCAGATCTGTCCTAATACTTGGACGTCGAACGTTTGGTGCGACGACACCACAAGCATCACTTAAACGACGCTTTATGCTAAGTGTAGATTTATGTTTTGGCTGAATAAAAAAAGTAAAAACCATTAAATTAAAATTTCAAAAGAAGATTTTGATTACATAACATATATGTTTTACAGTAGAAAAAGAAGAACTACCTGAGACGGAGGCAGCATAGTCGGTGAACCAAATGTTAAAGGTACTTTTCGATGATGATTGGGTGCCATTTCTAATGGTAGACCCGCTACTATAAATAAATGGTAGAAAAGATCATCTACATGGTAGTTCCTTTTGGCTGAAACTTCTACAAAGACACAACAGTCATCTTGCCCAGCACAATATAGCTGAGCTTCTTCTACGGTGACTGATCTGTAAAAATGGGTATCAATGTTGGTCTGTTAAAAAATATGATTTTTTAAATTCGTGATTATATTTTTGATCCAGATGAAATACTTACTTTATGTCTCGATCACATTTATTCCCAGCAATGACCATGGGAACTTTTAGGGTATTGTGATTCTTATTTCTATTCTTTGTGGCCCCTTGTGTTGCACTTTTTTTTGTTTCGAGAATTGCTTCTCTTAATCTTATTGCCTCCTCAAAACTTTCTCGACTGTCCATGCTAAACACAACCACGAACAAATCTCCTAAAAAGATTATGAGGCAGTGCATTAATAGGTTTTGAAAAATTTGAAAGTGAAACGACTTTTGAGTCAATCTAAAAATGAATTTGAGTATAAAAAACATTATCAACTCACCAGTTAAAAAAGAAAGTCTTCGCATGGCTGGAAATGGATGATTCCCGCTAGTGTCCAAAAGATCCAACTGATAAACTTCTCCCCTAATTCTGTATAATTTACGATGGAAGTCTTCGATTGTTGGTGTATAACTTTCTTCAAATTTGTTAGAGAGGAATCTAAGAGAAATTTTATTATTATTGTAAGTCTCATGATTATATTTTCGTCCCAAATGTTTGACGACGATTATTATTACGGCAATTGAAGTAAATTACCTTGCTACAATGGCAGTTTTGCCCACTCGGGCACTGCCCAAGATAACAAGTCGATAACAGTTTCGGGGGAGTGGTTTGCAAGAATCCTCTTGCGATGAAGTGGAAGCCGGACTTGGACTGATAGGTATAGATCCCAATATTCCATTTCCCTCATATTCGGGCCCTGAGGCCTCTCCAAGGGTAGGACCTGCTCGAGCACCCCTTCTGACTCGTGCTTGGGGAGGTTCGTCGTCCTTACAAGTACTGCCTTTTCTGCTACCGCAACACAAATATCGTCCGCACGCCTCCAGCTAAATAACAATAAATAACCGTTGTACATATATTATTATCAGAACAAACCAACTACGCTGAAGATAATAAACAGTCCCACGGAAAATCCAAAAGGCACTTTTTATCTGAAAGCGGATAAGAATTTTGTAAATAGGGGATCAATCATGTAACTTTACTATCTTCCCATTGTTCTTAAATTTTCATAGTGCGTGCATACTGGAAGTAAACAAATTAAAACCTTATCCGTTTTAATCCTTCATCTATCCATAAGTATCCCTTTGAATACTTTTTTGATACTCTGCGATACATTGTCCTTATATCTATCCGCAACCTACTTTCACAGATAGGATACTCATCACTACTAATCATTACTCATCCTCTTTAATAGATTATTTTTAGTTGAAGGTGGATTAAAAAGGATACATTAGGATAGAATATTTTTCGTTGAAGGTTGATTATTTAATGATAACGCTAACTATATGAGATTCAAATTTTTGAAATATTTGACGTTTAAAATGTCAAACTTGTCTTGCTGCGAGAATTTAGAAACAATGTAAGATGTACTAATAATAAACACACAGATGCTACTAATATTGACTTATATAGGTGACTCAAAACAATATCTTTTGTATTTCGAGTATTCGAGTCATTATTGTCCTTATGAGGTCACGCTCATCATATTCTTAACATATATAGTCCTCCATTGTTATATTATATATATGTATTGATATTTTCAATTTTCTCATAATGGTTTTTATAGCCTATTATTTATATTGATGAGCTTATTAAACATACGCATACCGTTCTTAACATCCTTCCTCCTTGTATTCTCATATTTTATTAATTAATTTTTTTCCGTATAGTAGCATTCCATGCTCTAAAGAATGCACTTTATTCATTTATAGATATGTATAACATAAGCTTGAATAATTTGACCGATTATTCCCGAGGGGTTATTCATTGGGGCTTGTTAATCTTTTTGAAGCATTTTTGTCATGCTCTCCCTCACAGCTATACCATTAACACCTAAAAAAATCAATAACACTACTTTTTTACTATACAATATACTTTCATATAATTTCTTTTATGATTACCTTTATGTACAATGCTTAATATAAATGATTGAAACAATTTGATAATTAAATAGTCTATAAAGTCAATTAGGATTTTATGGTTTTATTATATAGTTATTTTAATTATTAATTTTTGAACAGAAAGCTTATACATATTTTTTATTTTACATAAATGCGTAAAAATGTCTCTTCTACGCGTAAGTAACTAAATAAATAATTAAAAATATACAATAATTTTAACTGTGGTAGAACATAGGGGAAAAATACATTTATAGGTACGATCAACAAAAGATTTTTGATACACTGCAATAAACTCGTAGTTGAAGTTATCGATGTGGAACACCCTTTAATATAGAGTATGCTGACCCGCCCACAGTAGCTTTGATCCCCATCGGCTTTCGCATCAAGACCGACGATACTTTCTATTTTTGCTACTTTGTAAAAAGTTTAATTTCATTGCCGACTAAAGGGTCTGTTTTTATTCGAATATCTATACGGAAGTAACAAACTGAAAAACAAACCTATGATTTAATCAATTTTGTTTATCTAGACACAAAAATCGACAGGTATTGTTTATTGTTTTCAACATTTTAATACAAATGCGGATTAAAATAATTTATGGTAGATAAATATATAATATACAATATATTATTTGAAGTTTGAAACTTTTAAACACATTTTAGATAAAACGAAAATTATTTAAATTTAATATATTAAATATTAATTTTTTTATTTATAATAATATATAATATTATACATTATTTAAACATTCCTAAAATTAGCGAATTAATATAAATCTTAATACTTTTCTCAATGAAACATTAGAATATTATTGCTTTGCCTTTTTTCCCCAAAAATGGCCAAATATAAATATTCACTAGAATTTCATACGATTTTATGAAATTTCAAAAGGTTTCAAGAGATTTAAATACATTTTAAGGATACCAGATATTTTAAGTGATTTTAAGAAATTTGAAGACGTTTAAGATATTTAGAAAGACTTTAAAAGATATTCAAGAACTTCAAACAGATTTTGAGAGATTATCAAGAGATGTCAAGACATTTTAAGTTTCTTTAAGGAATTTTAATCAATTTGAATGTATTTCGTATTTCCAGAAAAAGCGACTTTAAAGTATTTCAATATATTTTAAGGAATTATAAAAATTAGATTAGATTAGGCCCATTCTTGCGATATTTTTTCTGTGATGAATTACTTCCAAATGTATTGTATAAAATAAATAATCCTCGTGATCAAATTAATGATCTTTCAGACTTTGCGAATCATGTAATGACACGTGAAGAAAGCCTAGTGAGATATAGTTTATTCGCCGGCGCAACAAGTCAGGCAACAGTTGAATAGTTCTGTTATAGAGCTTGCTCAAGTTGTGCAGCTATAGAGGAAAAAGGACAGTATTTTTCTCGCAGGTTGAAAACGTTCCACCAAGTTATATATATAAAGATTGATGTATCTGAAATTCTTTATTGGTACTATTTTTTTTTTCCATCTCAAAACGAAACAATATTTTCAACAAATTTTTTCAACAACGTTTAATTTTATTGAGAGATTATTTGTACAGTTAATAAATTTATTAAGATTCTTATATTTATAAAAATCATGCGCAAGCGCATCTTTTTGATGCATTAGTGTACGCCTATAATATATATATATATACATATATATGTATTTGTATATAAATTCACAAAGGGAAGATTCTCTCTCTCTTTCAGCTGGAAGATAAAAAGGGGAGCAATGCAAAAACATTCATGCTAGCAACATTTTCTAATCCAGGTGTAATATATGGCATATCAAATAAGTATCTTTTTCTGCTTTTAACCACATGTCTATATAGACTTAAAGCTTTTATGATATTGGATATCGGATATTTGTCTCCATCGTTTCTACGAGTCCTGAATTAATTTTATATGTTCTGAGGAATTCGTAAATACATCCAATCTAAATATGATTTAAAAAAACAATTTAAAATAATTTCATTAAAAAAATGAAAATCAATGAAGACATTTTTTTATATTTCTATTAAATAATGAACATTTTTTTGTATTGATAAAATAAAGACTTGGTAATATTTGATAATAATCAGTACGTGTTCTCTTAATCTTGCCTTGGTTGGACCAATTTTTTAAGATTATATTAAATTGCTTCAATATAGGATGAGACGTCAATTGAAAAGCTTATATACAATTATAAAAATAAAGTTCTCTTTTAAAAAGTAATTCTAGGAATTTGTTGCAAGGAATTAAATAGAAATGGAACGATAGGTAAGTTAGTGCCAGATTCGTGCTAAGATAAATAAGGGTTTAGAAAAAAGAAAAATATCGAAAATTCACGAAAAACAATAGAATGTGCAAGATAAAAAATATTCAAACCGTCGGTAATGAGCTTTCGTTGACTGATCCACTGTGAAGATTACAAAAGTAGACTTTTATAAGCTCGATAGGATATGGTGAGTTGCTAGAGCCAAGCGCAGTGTTCTTTTGGTGATACGAGCCACACTGCTGGCTTCTACGTTACGTTCACCTCGGCCACCCTCGTCACAACCCCAATGCTTGTAGCGTTACTATGGCGCACATAGAAATTCATACAGATTCTGCGATCTTGCGCGCTACTGAGTTAGGGTTGCTTTTTAAGCTTCTTTTACACCAATATTTTATTTGTACAAAATAGAGGAACTGTAGTCAGACTAAGACTTGGAATGCTAAGAAGCTTTCAAAATGTAGATTTATTCATCAATTTTGAAAAAGTCGTAAAAAGGTGTTCAAACAAGTCGAATTTATGAACCGAAAATATATAATACAAATCGTTGTTGTAACAGTTAAAATACATTTAAGTGGAAATTTTATTATCATATAAAAGTTTACATATTTAAAAAATATTAGAATAAAACGTAAAATATATTGAGCATTTCATCCTCTTGAGATATTATATGTCACCAGAGTTTTACTGAAAACAAGTAGTTGCTGATTTGCAATCACGCCCGAGTGTTTTCTATATATATATGTAAAATCCAGTTTCAAGAAAAGTAAATTTAAAATTCAGTCAAATGAAGCAGACTTCTATGTATATATATATAAATATATAGGTATATATAAATTAGTTTCATTTAGCGTATACAGCTTTATACGTTGAATGCAACTAATTTGATTCAATCCTTGAAAAGATTTTAAATATAATTTTAATATTATTCATATGGGCGGCAATTGTTCATCTCAAGACCGCTGAACGTGCTACTTGTGAAAAGCTACACATAATGTATGATCCGAATTTTACTGAGTTTATAATTTCGCTTTTTAACACTAATATTTTATATGCTTACGTAAATGACATAAATTTTGAAATGAAATATGATTATTCTCCCCTTTCCTAGTTAATCTAGTTACTCTATAACCCGGAAAACCACATACTGCGAATAGTGAAATTTAATGAAATTTCAGTAGATTGAGAATAATGATGGGCGGATGATATTGAGAACAAGTATCGATCCTCGGAAATCGATACTTTAAATACTGTCGAAAATTTAATTCGGAAGATGGTGATGCCCGCATAGATATTTAAGAAATATATGAGAGTAGAGTACATATATTTTCTTTATTATGTCTACGAATAATACAGAATACCAATCAAATTATGGATATTTCTCATCCCATCCGTCTTCATAAAATGTTATTGTTTTCTTCGCTTTGGGGTCCTGAGGTCTCAAAACTGAAAACATAAAATATTCTTTCTCAAATTTCATTTAATAATTTTCTAAATATAATTTTCGAGAAGCCATTAGCACTGACATTTACTAGAAATCCAGTAATTAAAAGTCATTATAAAAACAAATTTACTTACACAGGGGTCGCTCGAAGGTTCTAGGAATATGGTTCAAATAAGGTTGCACTACGACTAGAACTACATAGCCAACTAGTCCGAACGTAGACAAAGCATGCGCTGCCATAATTTCAGGATACAAAACGCATCCTTTCTTAAACCATTGTTTAATTGTAAGTCCTGAAAAGAAAGAAAATGTTACATTTTTATTTTGGAATAGTTCTGTCACAACTGCTGTAAAAGTTTTTTGTCTTACAGTACGGTTGAAATAACCGGTACCTAATCGGTTATTTCATTTAGCCCTTCAATTGTTCTAAAACAAAAAAATATACCTATATAATTTTCATTCAAATTAAATTTTTTATCAAATCTGTAATTAAATACTTTTTTAAAAATTTTTATTTCAAAAGAAGTAGTACTAAAGAATCAAAAAAATTCTAATTAGGATAATAATCTATGCAACTGGTAGGGCTACCGTACGTCCGTACAATCGAAATGTCCTTCTTTGTAGTTATAATGGGAATTTTAGTCAAATTTTGATTCGTTTCCTACTCAAGAAATGTTGTGAATATATAATGTGTGTATGTTTTTCGAAACTGCTCTGGACATATGGTAGTCCTAGTAACTGGTAATTACGCCAAATTTTTATTACAAATATGTATACATCATTGTAATTTGTATTTTATATGACGTTTGAAATTTACAAATTTGCCACTCTTACAATAAATATCCTTTGCAGAGTGTCGTTTGAGATAATATTATTATGCATATTATATAACGTTCTTCAATGTTTTTTTCAGTCTCTTCTTCCAAATATAATTACATCTGAGACATGCAGAAGTTTAACTATAAATGTCTAAATAGCAATTTAGTAAAAGATAAGTTACAAAAGTGAAAAGATACATAACAGTATTTGAGGTATTTACCTTTATACATAAATCTTGACATTTTGTGTGGTTGAATAAATTCTTACACACTTGTAGCCTGAGAGTAACAGAATAACGTCGTCAATTGTTGACGTCGGAAGATTTGAGGTTAAATTGGGTTAAATCTAGATTTGTGTAAACTCTAGCTAGACCCTTAGCTCTAGGCCTCTAGTCTAGTGCTCTAGACAGTAGACTGACAATTTTTGTAGTTACTTTTGTGAAATTTAGTAATTTTTATTATTTTTATTTTTGTGGTTGGTATACATGACTATAAGCCTGCAAGCAGGGTTGAGAAATCAAATTTTAAAGTCACAGAATGGCAGAAATTAAAAATTGGTATTTCAGAGTATATTCAGGCTCATTCAGTTCAGGCTGATCAAAGTATATTGATTGGATTGTCGTATATACTGTATCGATCATATCCACTAGAACTAGAATATTAAAATTTTTTCATTTTTCGTTCAAATCAAATTTCTACGTTCCTATGAGATTCCACGAGATGCTAGTATGGTGCGTCGATTCGTTAATTTATAAATTAAGTTTATGAACAATACATGGAACGTACAGAATTTAAAATATTATAAATTTTTGAATCCTGGAATTTAAAAATATTATTTCCCTATGTTCATAGTTTGTAATTGAAATATTTGAAATTTTTTTTAAAGCTCAAATTTAAAATTCAGAACGATTATGTTGAAAATATCTTTATATTTTGTAATATTCACAAATTTATTAAATTGCATCTTGGATTTTTTATCAAGCTGGTTGAAGTCATTCTGTGCCCTCTGGGATATTGAAATCATGTATTCACATCTCTGATATTACATATTACACACGTTTTATAAGTTTTATATGTTTAATATTACGTAAATGAATTTCGTTTCGATCAAGAAATGGTAAACTTATTCGTCTAGGACGTGCTGCCACCTTACGCTGAATATATTAATTTCATACAGACGATAACATGGCTGCCAATTTGATGGCTGCCATCGCAAGTCCATGTATTATAGTGATAAGTGATTTCGCGAGTTAAATTTTCGTGCTAAATTTGAAATAAGTGAAAATATTTTACAGGATCCTGCAGCAAAGGCCCTAGCAGGGCCCTTTAACCGATGTAGGTTGCAAAATTATTCTTTACCCTAGTACCTAAAATAATTGTTCTGACACACAGTTTCCTAGATCTTTAAGTTTTTTTACTCATATTTTAGATTGGAATGTATACTTTTGCGATTCAGAAATTTGAAACTCAAAACGATTTAATGAGGAAAATTATATTCGGAATATCGTTTTAAATCAACTAATGATATGTATATATATATCTATATATAGTTACGCTTTTAATGTTTATGAGATTTATTTTAATGCGATTTAGTAGTTGACATTTGATTTTGAGGTTATTTTTTTTTTGCACTATCCAATAATAGTGTTTATCGTGTTTTGTAAACTTTTAAAACACTGAATTGCTTTGTTTTATCTTTCTTTAAAAGTATTTCTTTATAAGAATTAGAATATATAAATAATTCAGTTCAGTAATTTAAACATTTATTATATTTATGAGATGATAAGTCTTGTTTTTAACCAAATGATTAATAACTATTTTCTATACTAATAATCTTGATACTGTTGATATATTTTGGATGGTGTTTGAGGCATCTTCTTTGAACGCAAATTAGTCGGAACTCAGACGAGAAAGCTGTTGTAATGCGTGAATTAAAAGTAATAAATAGACGTCAAAATTGTTTATAAAATGTATAATTGCAATCAAACTAGAGAAAAACAAATATTTTGTATATTTTTAATGCATTTCACTTTCGCTCACTTGCTTGATTTCGCGATTCGCCGCAATTTGCAACGCCATCCCGAAATGTGCCAACTTTTTGGGAGACCAATAGATGGTGATACTTGTATTATTATTGTATTACTATTGTTTACGATTATCAATATTATAATTTTTAAACATTAATCTTTTATTTCTAGATAGATGTCGTTCACAATCGAATGTGCAGTACTTCTTGGAAGGAGCTAAAGCTGCAGAAAAAAAAAACAGGTATGAACAATTTGGAATATTTTTATATCCATGGGTATTCAAATAACGGAAAAGGGCGCATGTTAGGTCTCAGGGTGTATACCTGAATCAAATTCAATCAATCAATTGCAAACTCAAATCAAACTCTAGGTTGAAAAATGAGGACGTATACCATTTTCAAAGTTAAAAATTGGAAAAATCTTGTTTTGAGAAAATCTCAGCCGTAGCTGCCAATCCAAATAAAAATAAACTCAAAACAGCCTAAAATAAACTCACTTCCGTTAACTTCCGGTATATGAATGCCAAAATATTACCACCGATTCCGGTGTTACATTAACCAAAACAAAAACAACGCTTTGCATTGCTCAAACTTTATTTTGTTTGAATAAGAATCAAGAAATTAAAAAATACAATAATTAGACATCTCGATTTGAGAATCTCGAAACATTGTATTTAGGATTCTCAATCTCAATTACAACTGACCAGGTGCCAGGAAAATCTCGAATTTCTCGAAAATATAGAACTTTTATAGCTTTTAACTCACTTAAAAGAAGAAATGTAATCTTTGATGTAATTAGATTTAAGAAAATTTAAACTGTTATCCAAACACAGGTGAACTCACAATTCTGACCGATAGTGATATATATTACAATAAACAATCCAGTATACTTTCTCAAATAACGGATAATAAACTTTCTTATACAATTTACTTATTACACTGCTCAAAATATAATTTTTTAGGGCGATTCCTATTTTCGGGATTCAAATAGTACATAGGTATGTTTTCTTGCTCTAAAAATTGTCATATTTTTTAAAATACTGTGCCAACTTCATGTGACCGGTCGACAGACACGAAGAGTAACGCTTACGATTGTTGTGAATGTAGAGAAGAACAGTATTTTTGGCTAAGGATGACTCAACACCACCTACACGAAGTCACGTACGTTACTTTCAAATATCTTCGTGTCGTTGTCGCTGATTCTGGATTGGTGTGAAAACTTTGAGATACACAGACTTGGATTTCATACAAATCCAAACTATTCTACTTTATGTATACTATATAGTTCAGATTATGCAATCTTCTCTCAACATTTCCTACGCATCCTTCCGCATTATTAATAGTCTTAATCTCTTTAAGGATTTAGAAATTTTCTTTCTTTAATCATTTATTTTTTTCCAAAAATCTGGGAAAGCCTCACTGGACTTACTATTTCCAATTTGATCGCTTTAATCCATCGTCCTTTCTCTACCTGGTTTATCGTTTCACTTTCCCTGTTTATTCTAGGAATTTTATATAAATCATTATATTACAATTTTTAGATTTAAAAAATGTTGGTTTCAAACTATTTTGACAAAGGAGAATTAATAGTAATAATAACTGATAAAAATAATAATAAAGTATCTGGAAATTCCATAAAATCAA
>JAUESI010000010.1:10915096-10962737 GCA_032275145.1 Synergus laeviventris | reverse complement strand
AAGTGCAGTCAAATTTGACTTACCATGCACATTCTACCACGGATCTCTTTTTAGTTACCGCACACTCGAAGACGCGCGAAGAAACTTGAAGATACCCGACAATCGACAATGTTAGTGTCTCGCTCACTCTTACACTAGGGGTGTGGTTTAAAAAGTGTAAGGTAAGTCAGAGTCGACTGTACATTGACTAATATCATTGCCACTCATTTATCTCTACAGCCATAAAGGCAAAATACTTCTATATATTGTTTCCCCTGAAAAATGACCAATGAGGAAGTGTGCATTTTTTGTCCTAACAATACCGGAATTTAGAGCGATCCAGATGCGGATACAAGTTCTAAATTTAGATGAGTGCGCCAAAATGCCAAGGCTTCGTCGCCTACGTCTATTCTCAAGAGTTAGTGCACATCTTTCATGAATGTCCAGATACGATCTATTTCCCTCGATCGAAAAATACTTTTATGTTCATAGTGTTTAGAAAATATTTAAAAGGAAATGGAGAACCAGAGTAAAAAAGATATATACAGTGTGTGATATATACAGTATATACACGTGCAGCTGAACATTATAATTAATTATTAATTGTTATAAGATATTTAGAAAATGCTGCAATACTACTTGCAATGTAATGCAGTAACAAAAATGTATGACAATCAGACCTAGTGTTTAAGTGCTTGCATGCATAGTAAAAATCGGAAAACTTCATTATTAAGAATGCCGAGACTATCATCGCAGGGTTTGCTGGCAAAGAGATGAGGCTGAAAATTGTCATACCCTAATCCCAAATGATGAATTATCATACAAGTCAGAAAAATGAGTGCAGGCATATAGATTTGGCATATGGTCCAGGAAGAGGCCTCGGTGTTCTTGTTGTCCTTAATGAGCAGTCAAACTAACCTCTTTAACGCTGTCTCACAGCCTTCAATTCGTCCTCTTTCTCTTCATCTCCTACTCGGTCCCGTCATTTGGAAGAGGATGACCTGGATAGAACCCAAGTGAAGAATTTTTTTTTTCTTTTTCTGAAGCAGAGAAAAGTGCACGCATAGCTCTATCCTTGGTAATTAAAAAGAACCGTAGATTAACGCTTCTACTCCTCCACTTGACTTCCTCAAGATGTGCCTGCATAACAATCCGGAAGTATGGCTTTTAAATTAATACTCTTTAAAATTGCTCAACAGAAAATTCATAAAAGGTGAATATACGTTTATCATCTTCAAATGCGAAATATGAAATATTGCCGCATTCTGAGGTGTATTCCTATCGATCAGTAGTGCGTGTCCCCAAACTTATTTCTGTATCAGACGGACAATCGAATGTATATCCGTTGACTCTTAACGCCCCAATGCCAATGTTAAATCACGATGGAAGACAAAATTAACCCGAGAACTGTGTGTTAGCAACGCGGCGTGTGGCTGCTCTTGCCAAAAGCTTTTAAGAAGTAATGTCGTGGTTTATGCGCTTGCCATCAGACATTGTATGGCCATGATGGATAGAACGCGGATATATGTTTTGAAAGTAGCTGCGACAACTGTAAGGATGTTAGATTAAAGGTTTTGCCTTAATAGTTTGGCGCTAGTTTAGTTTTAGTGGAGAGAAATTCCCAAGAGGTGATAACAAAGCTTGATTCAATGGAACTTTCGTTAATATCGCAAATTTCTTTTTTGCATTGAGGCACGGTTGACATTTAAATAACCTACCTAAATTCGTATTTGGCTTAATTGCAAAACACCAAAGAACTCAAGACTCCACGGAATTTCACTCACGAGCGCACTTGGTGAGTGACGGGTCGTGCCAACGTTGGTAAAGGTCAAAACGCGAAAATGTCAGGTTTTACGATCTACGCATCCTCCTCGCGTAATACCAAGCAAAAACTTCCTTCCGAAACCTAAAAATATATTCTGATCAGTTGCACTTTGAAGTGATGCTGCCATTTGTGTGAACCCATCAATCAATATCTTTCAAAATCGACTACTTTAATTGTTTACAGATTGGTCAACTCATCATGACAAAAGTATTCTAATGTTCTTCTTGTTTGCTTCGAATTTGAAAGAACTATGATTTATTTAATACCAGGTGATGGAGATTAATATTGAGCGGATTTAGTGTGGAGATCTTCATGATCTTGAATAATAATAGAAAGTAGAAGGTCAGAAGTGGTATAAATTAAAGGGAAAATATACCTATACCACGTCGAACTTGAATTTGAGCATAGTTATTTAAGAAGTTGATTTCGAGTATAACTTGGGGTTTAAAATGAAGTCTTATTATATTGAAACTGTTTTATTCGTTCAATACACGCGGATACGAGATCATGCATTTAAAATGTCCCTCCACTTTACTCTGATCTGGCTGCGGACGCAAGTTAGTTAGGCTAACTTCGGAGTGCTATTTGCGTCTTGATTTCTTACGTCTCAGATCCCCTCTTCCTCTTATCGGTTTCATCTCACCGTCCCGTACCGTCACTTCTTTCCCTCTTCGACATCCTTAACGAACTCTAGGTCGCTTTTCTAGCAATGGCCGGTCAGCAACGCGGTCAGACCTAGCCTACATTTCATTGCTCCCGTACGAAAAGATCGTCCGAGAATTTTTTGGCACCATTGTTTAAGCAATTGCCGATCCCAGAAGTGCTTAGTCAGAAATTCTTTCCATTGCAAACGGATTTGTGGACTCAACTTATAATCAACATATTATCAAGAAGAAAATATATTTATACTATACAGGAATGTAGCTGGTGTTGGGTGGAATTTTAAGAGATTTCAAATAGGAATTTCGTACAGATTTTAAACATTTAAGATCTATACAAATTTCTTGAAATCCTTTGAAACTCTTGTGAAATTCCTTTGAATTCCTATAAATTCTATGAAATTTCTTTCTCTAAAAATTTCAAGAATTTATGACGTCCTGCAAAATTTGGTTCTGATAGTCTCAAGTGTGTGGAAGCCTATTCGAAACACACACAAATATAATTTCAATTATATATATATGGTACATATTTTACAATTTTAGTTGCAGGTAAGAATGATCTCTTTATAATGCTGAGAGGATGGGAAATCGCGCGAGAGATGAAAATTTATTGCGCTTGTGTGTAGCGACTTGTTTCGAAAATATGCTGTTTACATTCCCGGAGAAAATATGAATTCAGGTAACTAATTTTTCATTTGGTTTCAATGTCAGTACATTATTCGATTGTCCACTTAGAAAGAGTAGACCTTGGTTGTGGTTGTATCGTGGACATCTCTGAAAGTAGTAAAAACCACAAAGTGACTGAAGGAAGGCTTTCTTGAAACTGAAATGATCTAACGTTCGGTCTAATGCTAAATAACCTTGGGAGTAGATAGAGAAAACAACGACTTGACGTTAACATTGCAGCATCGAAAAACATTCTGAAAAATAAATGAGTTTTTCTTCCAATTCAAATTCAATTTGGTCTGCAAATGTGATTGATAATATTGCAGTTTTCCGATGCGTTGCTTTCGTTTTAAATTATTATATGGTTTCAGCTGGTTTCAATCTAGACAGCTACAACAAATTTCTACAGACTTTTCCGTTAAAAAATTTCGGATAGGATTTCAGATAGATTTGGCATTTTTAGGAAGCACTTATAACTTAGTTTTATTGATTGATAAACTACATTGGCATTCATCAAGATGATTATTGTTGTGGCAAGAATTTTGGGTCAGTGATTTTATAAATCGAGATTCTGTCGTCGCACGTAAAGTCTAGAGCCTGCAAAATAAATTTGGGATTCTAAGCCTGGCCAGAAGCCACAGCAATAACACATATTACCGTAATACCTGAATTTCGGTACAGTTTTATCAGGCGTGCCAAACTCAAATGGATAATACTAATATATACGATACACTTTGTAACATCTGTTCGCTCCTCCACAACAAATGTTTGCTAAACTTATATTGCTCAATTATCTGTCATATGGTCGAGAATTGATGGAGCTTAAGTTCTTATACTAATTCTTAAAATTATAAAACTCATTTTAAAATTAAATTAGGATCAGGTTACACGAAAAATACCGTAAATGTCACATTCGTTTATCCATAATTGCTCGAAAATATTTGCATTCGATGAGAGTGAGCTGACATTTATAGTACGGTTTAAAATTTTACGGGTTAAAGTTACTGCTCCCCTCACGAACAGCTGGGATTTGTGTAATACAGAGTGATACTGAAAAATTGTAAGGTTTAATTTGCGGGAGGATCGGACAGTGGAGGGTGTTGATGTTGAGCATCAAGATATCCGTTGATATTAGCAGATTTCGTAATACGAAGCGGGCGGTCTACACGTGGGCGATCAGGGAGAAAAATTCGAAAACAAACCTACCGCACCATACCGACGCGATTACAACGCTTATTTTTTCAAAGGAAGGCAGTTGGCCGTATGAACCAACATAACTGAGTTTACGCATCTACTTATGTGTATGCACAGTGCATACACATGGTCACTCCTTACGATTAAAACCAACCATTGCCTGTTAAATGTTACAGCTCTATTTTCATCAGATCACGTAGTTACTTCGTTTTTGTAATTTTACTAACATAACTCCAGCCGGTTCTTTCGTAATTTTCACTCTTACGACTCATGACGAATATAACGCGTTCTTTATTTTATACTAGCAATATTACATACGCCTGCGGTAAATATTCCTAAGTGGTTTGAGGGATTTTAAGTAATTTTAATCGAATCAACTTCATACTCTTAACCGAATTTTAAAGATCAGATAAAAAAGAAATGAAGACTCACTTAATAATCAAAATTGATTTATGTATTTAAAGTCATCAGATTATTGGCAACTTAATAGAGCGAAATAATCGATGAAATATCTTTATGATCCAGTATGAGCTGTCGTGTAAATATCAGGTTCACAGACGTGATAAGGTGTTTGTGTGTGTGTGACATACCTGCAAGACTTTCACAAAGTCAAGCAGGCGGTCACCTTCTGCCGAATTTGGATGGATGATATTTGAATACCACCATTAATCGATAACCAGTAAGTTCAGATGCAACTCTGATCATCGTATACAGCGCGTCAACGCGGAACCCGATCAACACCAGTTTGGCAGGCTCGCGAAATCAAAAATTGCTGTCCAGACTACACGGCCACTTCTCTTGGCTTACGGCCTAAATTTCTTGTCGCTTCTCTTTCTTCTCTCTTTTATTTTCACTTGGTAATTTGCCGAGATTGTTTCATGTTGCATGGATCGAGGAACAAAAGTTGAATTAAGAGATCAAGTTTTTTTCTTCATTTATAGGAAGTTGAGATTTTATCTGCTGGAGTTCAAATCCAAAAACATTTATCGATACAGGCAACTCTGACTTGCCGCACACTTTACTTACCGTACACTTTGAGTACACTATAATTTCAATCCTCTGCCCCTATATTGACTTTCAATTTCGCACATAACGTTTGAGTGCGTGAATAAAAAGGCTTTATCAATGATAAATTGATTTGCAAGCATGCCAAGAATATTTGATCATTGTCATCGATTTTCGATATCGGATATCGTTGTTTCAAGGGCAGGTTTCCGTAGGGTGTCCGTTATTCTTCTTTCTCGTTTACAATAAGATATTTATCGTGCGCAAGGAGTCGAGGCCACGGCCCAAGTCCGAAGTCACCATTGTATCTACTCGAAGTGATGCATGACCGAAGAATTGGTAGGAATCGAAACTTGTTACTGCAAGAACGAAGATACCGCCAAGATTTAAGTCCTGTTCTGGTGCCGCCAACGAGATAACAATTCTTCCATTCTTGAGGTGTTTGAAAAACAGATTGCAATCCTTTTCTAAAAGACGATTCATGCGAAAGATACAATTTTTGATTGTTACTTGATTTTGAAGGCGCCTGTAGATAAATAAGTATATGGACTGTTCAAGCTGTTTTGATATTTCGACATTTAAGGTACATTATAAGTAGCTATAAATGCTACTATTATACAACTTAATGAAGATGAAATTTACATACTTTTCGAGTTAATTTACTAACTTTTACTTAAAATGCACTGAAGGCGAATATCCATAATTGCTTTCGATGAAACACACGTATTGCATCCACACTTGTCTACAAGTATGTAAAAAACTGTTAATGGTCTGAAGCCACAAGCGGCGGTAAAATTAAAGAAAAAAGTATGAATTTAAAAGATTCAGTTTCTTAGAATCGTTTAAAAAATGGTTTAATCTTTTTATGTAGTTTTATATTAAAATGTGCCGGTAAATAAATGATAAATATTTATTTCGTGTCCTACAATTAATGCTACACGCAGTTTTCTCATTCAAAAAAGCGAAAGAGAATCCTGACAATTTATTAAGAAGATTTCTTGAGATAAGATATATTCTCAATAGCCGACAGAGAAGTTGCTCGATTTTTTTTTGTAAAGCTCGGCTGATTTCAGGGATTTGATAACGATTCCAAGGCTCGTTGCCACCATTGTTCATGTAACACGAGAAGATTCGCATAAAGAAAACATCGTGCTACTGGTCGGTAATTTGTATGACTAACGTGTATTTGTTTACATCGATTCAAAACAAGATTCTACGGAAGATTTCTGATCCTTTGAAATTTAAAACACTAGAACGTCACATGCGCGCTAAAGCGCGCGCCTTTGTTAGTAATTTATAGTTACAATAATTTAAAAAATCTTATGCAAATAATATAATCGCCACCTCTTTTTTATGATAAGTTCCTTTTATTTGTGGAAAGTAATTCATAAATCGTGATAGGAATTTGTAATGTTTGATTATTCACAGGATATTGGCGAAAATAGGTTTACTTCTTTAGATTAGGTATCTCATAATTTATTTTTTGACGAGACTAAATATTACAAGTAAGGCAACTGACTTTACTCGTCTAGTACGCCTTGACCTCTTTAAATCAGTTTATATTAAAGAATTGTACAAGTCATAGTGCAAGTCCCAAAATCCATTGATTCTAATTGTAAGATGGGCTCCTTAGATCAAATTCAGGTAACCATTGACAGTGACATGGAGAAATGTTTGTGTCTTCATATCAAATTGCTACAGTTACTTTCATAATTTTTTTTCCTCTACATTTTGCTGGACTTTAAAACTATTGAAACGAGATTTTCTTGTATTTCTGCTCGAATCGGATCAATGAGGAAAGACCACCTTTCGCGAATTTGTAATTTGTCGTGCACAGGATTGTATAACTGGCGTCTCGCGTTCGAAACAAACGGCCATGAATATTCTGATGCTCTCTTCACTTGGGCTTTTCCTGGTGACAGATTGTGCTGCGACTTGTGCGACTTTATTTCTTTTCACTTTTTTCTTTTTAATTTTTCGGTGATTGACATAAATGGGTCTTCCGCTATAAAAATAGAACATAGCAGACATTTGTTTTATATTAATTATCCTTTTTTCTGTCTGAACAACTGTTTAAAGAGTCACAGCTAATTTTTATTTAAAGAAACTCGAGAATTTTCTCACGAAATGTATACTTATCTATTCCCACTTGCATGCAGCTAGCGTTAAGCAGTAGCAGTAATATTAATTCAGTTTCAATAATATAATTCTGCGTCATTTATTATACTCTCCTGCGACGTGCGAGAAGATTCATCATTGATCGATTATTTCAGTCGATCTTTTTATGGTTTCAAAGTGTAGGTCCCTTCGTAAAATTGGGTCAGACGCATTAAGTTTTCCTTCGGTCGCGGCTCTTCTCGTTTCTCAATTCGAATCGAATCGAATTGCTCGATCGCACAAACTATCGGTCGTTCTCTGTCTCCGGGCGATTCGTCGTCGTCGGCTCCTTTTTATTTCTTGCCATTTTTGGCGATCGGCCGCTTTCGCCGGTTATTAGTTTAATAATTCGTGATACGGACGCCGACGCGTTATGCAACTTATGCACAATTAGCCACATATATTATCGATTGACTTTTGTCAGATGCAATCTCAAAAGCAATCTCCTTCCATTTACCATTATCGACATCGTTTTTCACTTAAATCATTTAAATTACTTAAATCAAAATATTCATAAAATAAGGAAAATGACGTCAAAGATATTATTTGACAAAATTTAATTTTCAAGGTTTTTAAATGCTGTGATTTTCACTTTGCGTAATTACCGGGATATCCCGTAGGGTGGGTCGTTAAAATTTCATTTTGCTTTGTCAATTTGGAACGGGGCCAAAACTTTAATTTGAGGTCCTCGGAGGTCGTGGGTGAAAGAAAACTAAAATGTATAAAAGACATTCGCACTTTGAGCCCAAGGATGGTATTTTTTGTTTATGTTGAGCATTTCATTTGTCACTTCGAGAAAATTGAATCAATATCGTGTCGGAGGCTGTCGATAATTACTGAATTAATAAAAAACGTAGGTCAACTGTAAGTCATAATATAGACCCTAGAAAATCTCAAATTAAAGTCTTGGCCTCCTTCCAATTAAAAAAAAAGAAACTGGAATTTTTACGACCTACCCTAGTGTCCGAAGATCAGCGAAAATGAATAACTAATGGAAAAGTCTCTCTTGAATCTCTATAAATCCTAGGTAATTCCGGGTGAATTTTTGTTAGTTCTAAATAGATTGTAAAAGGACGATTGGAACGATATTGCACATTCAGATAGGCTTATAGCATCTGGCTTATAGGTTGGCAAAATGATAGAATTATTATCATATGTATCATTACTCAAGATTTCTAAGTCATGCGAGAAAAGTCTTTATGACGTAATGTAGATCACTGGGTGACCAAGTGGGGAAGTGGCAAAATGTGGGCAGTAATGGTGGGTGTAAGTCACTGTGGCTCTGTTACTTGAGTGTAGTGTCTCCGTGCCGGCATAACATTCCCGGTGAATTGGTAATGGGCGCAAGTTGGTAAACAGAGTTAACGAGCGACCAAGCAGCTTTGGCGACTCGTTTGCAAAGATACCTCGACCCAGAATCAACTGCGGCCACGAACCTTCAATACTTGTTTTAATTTTTATTATTTTTTTTCCCCGCGGAAAACTTTGCGTGAGCGACCTTACAGATTATTCATAATAATTTTGGACTTACATAAGGGAGTCGCGAATAAGGTGAACCCAAACCAAATTTCAGTTTGATTAATTTGACTTTTTTCGCACTCCTGCCATATACATACTACTTCGGTTTCTTCTCACATCTCACCCCTTTTATTTTTCCTTGGTTGTTTCATCCACTCTCCTTTCTCGAGAATAAGGTTGTTTTGCTTAACTGCACGATGACTTTGATTTACGGGGAAATCAAGCGTACTCCTTGTGTTACGCGCCACAGAGAGCAACGAAACGTAGAACATGAGGTAATCTTCTGAGATCATAATCGAGAATCTTCGCTACCATAGCAAGGAGTCGACAAGATGCGGAAAACCGACTACGTGCTGTCTCTTCATTTCGAATACCTTCATTCAAAAACTTCCATTTAAGTTTTTGTATCAATTTTTTGTATGGTCCGATTATTGTGGTCCAATGATCTGCTGCGGGTCAGTACTGGCATTGGTATACCAAATGAAAGCTCGGCAGAGAGTTGGCTCGACACCAGTATAATAGTAGTACTGGACAAACTCCCGAGCGAGTTGTTATTTAATATCAAAATGCCAGTACCGGAAATACTACCCAGAAATAGTACTCAGAAATAATACTGTACAAGTTGTAAGTTTGCAGTTTTTCCGCAGAAAGATCTGAGATTATTCAGTGCCTACATTGAAACATTCTGTTGTTTTGATTTTAGCGTCAAGGACTGATCTACAGAATATTTTAGAAAGTGAACTTTAAAAATGCAATGAAAATGAAGAAAATGAGAGAGGAGTGAGTGAGAAAGAGTAGATTGGCCATCTTGCCGCGGTCAGACTACAAAGTGATATCCGACAGAGATTGTGCGTGCACATTGCGTGTTTGCTGATTACGTAACCCCGCAGTCACGCTGATTCACCGCACGACTCGACAGAAGAACCCGACGAGAACTTGGGCGCCTTCTCCACTCCATTCCACCCCCACCTACACTTCCATTTCCCTTCTTAGCCTTCACCACCCTATCTCCTCCTTGTTTAACAGTCACTGTTATACATGCGCATTATATTTTGAACAACGTGAGATTGTATCTGAGACTCGGTATTCATATAGTAGAGAGGTCATTTTTCTGGTCCATATTCTTTTCTTCCTTCAGAAGGTACTGCTTTTTGGCGCACATTAACTGTTCTGCTTTTTTCAAATTTCCCATAAGATAACATAACCCGATAAGTTCCTTAAGACGGGTTAATTCCGGGTACAGGGTTGAGATGTTAAAAGGTCAAATTCAGACCTTTCATAATATTCTCTTAAAATTATGCAACTTGCAGGAAATATTATTTACTTCCCTGATAACAATTTAATGTATACTGGTATTAACTTGTTTTAAAACAGAAGGTGGCATAAAAATTGTTTACACATATTCTCGCACATGGATCAATGCAGAAGATGCGAGGAAGAATAGGGAAGTGCAGGAAGGTTATTTGTGTGGGAGTTGAGTAGATGGATCAAAGTCCAGTAAATCGGGCGCATCGTTGATCGTATCTGAAGACACGAAAGCCTGCGAGTAGTTTGCAATGGTGAGATATCACGATTGTACGGTCCTCTGCGCACTATGTAATGATAATTCGATCGGCACACGAGTTCGACTTCGATTCGCATTAACTTTTTGAGAAGATGGAGAGAAACCGGGTCAGGGACCGATTTCACTTGTGCAGCTTCGTCTTTCCTCTCGTTCCAACTCTCCCAACAAAATCGGCGGTGAGAGCGAAAGAAATGTAACCGCAATTATCTTGAAAACTCGGCTTACTTGATTGCGCTAGTCCTTTACTAATTAGACTAATTGGTGTATTTTCAAAATATTATAAGCACTGCACCTACTTGTGTTTACCTCCAACTTGAGATAAAACTTGTCTTCTAGGCAACCTTAAACTGCAATTTCATTGCATTCCTCGAAGGCTTTCAAAATGCGAATAATCGTTTGTGTTTAATTATTCGAAAAAAGAATAAATTTGTTTAAATGATTTATTTTTATTTTATACCAAAATTAGATTATGGATTGTAAGAATTTTAGATTGAAAATTGAACTCCTTGTATGAATAATACAGCTGAATCTGTATCGCTGGGAACTAGTATAACTTTTGTTTAAATCGACTGAAACGAAACGCATTTATTTGAACGAATGAAAAATAAATATTGAATTCATTCGACGGAATGGGGCAGTACTTTCGTTGTGAGTGTCAGTTTCGAGTACGAGTTTCAGTGCGTATTTATTATCGAGAAAGAGCTGCAGGCGGCTTTTACGAGAGAAAGAGGCGTTGAAAATGGCAGTCGTTAGCAAAACGGTTTGTAATTAATCCCCAGTAACCAGAGCGGTAGCAGCCTGTCATCCAAATCTCTTTAAACTGTTCGCTTTAATCGTTGTATATATATATATGTGACATCCTTCAATGAAGAAATGAGAAAGGATTTTGTTTAAAATATAATCAAAATGAATGCGTCATTTTTAAGTTCACAAGAGACTATAATTTTATATTCTATCATAAAAAAGCAGTTGCGATTATATCGAAAATAGATTCTTGCAATCTCGAAATATGAAGCCACATTCTCTCTTCACCTATTGGTTGGATTTGTATATTCACCGCTAACTATTCGCCGAAAATAATTTCGATTTTTTTTCGTATGAGGGTCCGAGAGCAGAATGTGTCATAACAATTTGATTCTTATCTCCCCAAGTGTGTTTCGCTAATTTCACTAAGACTTCACCCGGCAAGACGCAATTTTTATTTATTTGTTTTTTATATGCTTGCACTGCTTTATCTGACTTATTCTTGAAACTGCTTGTAAGCAGCTAATGAGCCAGCGCCAATAAAAGTGGCGTGGACCGATCGTAAAAGCGAGTTTTGGACTGGGACCAACATTATGCCGCAGTTGAAACTCTCAATATTGATTTCCGACTGTCAGATCGCACACAGCGATAGGGATTACTGCGCTCGTTAGTATGGGCGTACCAAGTTCCCCTCTTCACCTCATTTCTTTCACCCTCGCGCTATCCTTTTCACGATAGTGTTTGAATGCTGTCGATCCAGCTTTTGCGAAAGAATACCTCTTAACGGTTGGAGAAAGCAGGCGTGAGATATTTGTCTCGATTAATCTGCATTTGCAATCGACAACTTAGCGAATCTGCTGATAATCCTGAAAAATGATTGTTTGATTGACCCATTATTGACTTTGAAATATTTCACAATCATTCTTCTTGTACGGACGGACCGTTTTCATCGAGAAAGAGGTATTATGTTTGTACAGCATCACTGCTGTGCGATAGTCACATTTTGAGATTTGTCTTCGAGCACTAAACAAAGTCAGCAATTAATAAAACATTTTAAACAATTGATAATTGAAGGTGAAGGTATGTGAGGGTAAATTGGATCTTCTCTTGGATGCCTAGAGGGTCTAAGAAGCAGTCGAAGAGGTCGAGGTCAGGGGGAATAAATTAAGGAACGGGTTCTCTCCCTCGACGCAGGACCTCATTACGTCCAAGTTGATTTGTTTTCATTTTAATCGACTCGTCCGAGCGAGTGGTCTAAAACCTGAACCATATATACCCAGCAGCTCGACTGAAAATTTGAACACATGTGGTGTGAATGCGTGAGGTATCTTCCAAGAGGAAATTCCGCTCGACATTTCTCGTTATTTCAAGCTGAGGAAATCCTGTAATAAAATGATCTTAATTGATTTAATAAGACCATTTCGCCGTGTCCAAGTGGCAAGGAACTAATTCCTGTTTAACTCTAATTGATTCAAACAATATGAAATCTAAAATTTAGCAGAATATAAAACCACGCAGTTGCTCAGAAGGAGGGCGGAAGAAATGTGAAAGAGTTTCAAAAAATCTCGTAGATTCAAATTAAGCTCACCTTAGCCTGCGGTAAATACCCGTGTATTATGGCCTAACAATTTTTACGACTCAAAAGCGATTGGTCCCCTGTTTTACGGTGGCGACTCGTAACACAAATGACCCTTAACAGTGTTGGGACTGGCTTGCTTGGCGTTAAAGCTCAAGTAAGTGGGGGACAAAGGGAAGAAGACAATCGTCGCAAAGGGATGAGGAGGTAGGGAAGAGAAGAGTGAGGAAAAGAGAAGCCGCCTTTATTACAGACCTGGTACCAATGGACAGTCAAATGGACATCTCGGCTTTCTTTTTATCGGTCCATTTGGTTTATTACCGGTGCGAGATGCTTCAAACATTAAGCATTTTTTTAAAAAACTTTTTCACACCGTATCCAACGTACAGAGAGAGAGCAAAAAAATTCTGCAGTAAATTTCCACAACTAAAATGTCATGCACACGCTGAAGCGCGTGCCTTTGTCAATAGTAGAAATATTTTGAAGAAATTTTGTCGATCTTGTAGACTTTATATATCTTGAAATCCTTTAAGTCAAGCAGTTGGCAGCTCTGATCTCGATTCCAAAAGTACAGGCGGCGAATACAAATCCAACCAATAGGTGTTCAAGAGACTCCGACAATTTTGATGGCATTTATACGCTCTCAATATATAATTTTATTTGATTGTACATACCCGACTGGGAGCAATTCGTGCTCGAAACATTTCTCTTTAAATAACAAAAACGTACCGTACTGTTTTTATTTTAAGTTTTAATTAATTCGAGTCCGACGAAAGTGTCCTCGAGGCGATTGCGTGTCGCTTACTTGGAAACATCTGCGCTGTCATCGGTATGTAAGTACGTGCGTTGAACGTACGAAATGGAAAATATCTTGTTCTTTGGGATTTCATGGTATTTCATGGAAAATGTGAAAAGTTCCAGAGTCTCTCTAGTTTAAACAACCAATGCTTTAATACACTCTTTCTCGGAAATAATTGTACTCATTGTCCAATAAGATTCTTTTTTAATTCACAAAATACCTTTCTATACGTACATTAAATCTAATCGAACCGTGCAGTCTCGCTAAGTAGATGAGATGAGAAAAAAGTTTTCTTCTTCTACATTTTATTTACAAGATTGATAGTGTTCTGAGTCTTTTTCTTGGTACTGTGCTAAATAACACTGTTAAGATGTCTCGCACGTTTCACTCAATGACTAGTTGAGTTTCGAAATTGTTCGCAAAAAAGTTGTTTCGCGCAAAAAAATTCCTCTCCTCGAAAAGTAAAGTTTGCTTTATCCCTTAATGAATTCCGAAACGACAATCAATGATTGTCACACCAATAAGCCGGCTTCTCGTGCTTGGAATCTTCAAAATCACGTTCAACGCTCATAAAACAAACTTTAATGCTCGCAACCGTCGTAAGTCGGAAGGACGGCCAAGTACACGATCTATAGGTTGTATTCTTGGCGGGAAGGTGATAAATAATGCGTACGCATATATGCAGTTATGCAAGTATACGAGTACATGTGTAAGCTTACTGAATCCAGCTGTCCGGTACCTGTAGAAAGTCTCGCATGAGCCGATATTCTTCCAAGGTAGTTATTGACTGGTTTAAACATTAACTGCTTTGATCTACATCAGTTGAGTCAAAAGTAATTTCGGAATTTTTCTTGTAAGCAATGTGTTTGTTGAGCACATCGTAGTCCAGTAATCAATGATCTTTCTCCCGTCTAAACAGTAGGATCACGACACCAATTTGAAAATTTGGAAATAAACTTTCAGTTTGTTTTTAATGATAGTTTGTATCAACAAGTAATAGGACTTCTATTTACCTGGTACTGACCAGATTAAATCTAGTCGACTACGTCATTCGGATGAACGCGTCGGCGTACCGACCCGCAGTCAACGGCTTAGTCACACTGCCGTATAATCCTTCCGTCGGAACGATCAGGTAAAGTGTTTTCATCTAACGGGTGATTAATTGTTCAACAATCATTAGCAATTGATAGAAATTCAAGATAATAGTGCCTAATTTTTGGCAAAGTATTGCTCTGCTTCTTTGATTGGTTACGCTTCACAACCAATTGGCAGCGCTTCTTCCCCTCCACTTGGCTCCTACGATTGACTAAGAAACATAGTTATAATTGATGGTTTTGACATTCCGGATGACTAGATCTTGATTTATTTAGTGATGAACCAAACTTCTTGTCAATGAAGCGATCTAGAGATCTAGAGAAGATTTGTTTATTTGAAAACGGGACAAATTGCCTGGTGGGACAGTCATGTGCTACTAAAATCGTGTGACTTTGGTGTAGGAAATAATCAATTTTCCATATAAACACTGTTGCTCATTCATAAGACACCCGTTGTACTATTTGCGGAGGTAGAAGAAGACGCGTGGGTCGATTTTGCCCTTCCCGACTGAGGAGATCCGAGATCAGAGATCGATCCTTCGGTAGGGGCCACGCGAACGTTGAT
Organism: Synergus laeviventris; assembly: GCA_032275145.1. NCBI lineage: Eukaryota > Metazoa > Arthropoda > Insecta > Hymenoptera > Cynipidae > Synergus > Synergus laeviventris. Next base: position 10,947,392 of record JAUESI010000010.1, on the reverse strand, counting down.
CAGTGTTTAATGTCGTTCTCGTTTGCGAGGACAATCGCGCGTCAAGTATAACGCGTGTGGGATTGCTGGCACGCACGTTGCAGAGCAGCTCGGCGGGAAATCGAGAAACATTGAAATGCCAATGTTCCTCCCATCTCACGGTGGCTCCAATGAATCGCGACACAGCCGCTAACCGCCCTCTTCTGACTCTGGTGGGGATCTTTGCAATCTCATCGTGGGACGTTGTTTCTTTTGGATCTTTTTGAATTGAGAAGGTACGGGTTCCAGTGCATCGAGAGTGGACTCCATCCCAATCTCATATGCAAAATTCGATCTCTTTCACTCTCTGTTTCTCTCTCTCTCTCTCTTCCAATCCATCGATCTATCTACATTCGATCTATCCATCGCACAGGCGTTACCTCACTTCAGATCACAACATGCGGCTACTAGTTATAGCTAAAAATAATTTTTATTTGTACAACAAAATGTATAGAGAATTAACTTGATCATCACAACACCTCAGAAGTATTCATCCATTATTTATAACAACGTTTCAAAAAAAAACTTTCCAAAATTAATCCTATCTTAAAAAAGAGGGTGTGATTATATCGAAAATAGATTCTCGCAATTGGTTGGATTTGTATTCGTCGCTTGTACTTTTGAATCGAGATCAGAGCTGACAACTGTTTGATTGCGTGATTCGTTTGAATACCCGCTTCACAAGATTTCAAACATATCAAAACAGATTAAAGAATTTTGAAAGATATATAAAAGGTATTTTAACACAAGATTTAAAAAAATTATCATGAGCATAAATTGTTGGCAAAGGCGCGTGCATAACATTCTAGTTGTGTAAAAATTTCATAATAAATGATCTTGGCTAACTAATCTGTCACAAAAGTGCTCAGGGTTGGTAGCAGCCCAAACTTTAGAGAAATCATCCTCATTGCTGTCTCTAATCGAATAAAAATTTTTGCTGGTCAGTGGTCTTCGAGTAGAAATAATTCACGTTCTTGGCACAGTTTCGCTCTCTTTCGAATGATGCTGCTAACACTTGAATCAATCGAGATAGGTCGAAGACCTCAGTTACAAAGTGCATATTGGAACCCTATACCATGATTTTCTTATATATGATTGCGTCATCAAACGATATCGGTATGCAAATGTCCTTCTTATTTATCAGTAATGTCCCGCATCGAATTGCTCCGAAAGCCAATTCTGGATCGTTACATCTTAATTTTTTCAGACATCCCTGAAAATCAAGCAAATCCACGCCCATCGCGTGCCACGCCAGAGTCGTTAATTCATTAGTAAGGAACCACCTGGCCAAGAATCTTGAAACTGTATTAATACGTACGGTAATTTATTACCCTTTCATGTAAAGAGAAAGAGGTAATATGATTTCATCCACGAAAATCGCTTTCGGGCAATCGCATTAACATGCAATAAACAATAAATAACACTCGTATATCGTGTGTAGAACACATTATTGCTTTCAAAGGTCCAGTTAAAATTATAACATTCGATGTTTAATTCGCAGTATGATTTCCTTGGTTTACCGTTATGTTGATTTCTGATAATTCAAAATATTAATATAACTGTTCCTCTTTAATTGAAATGTATTTTTCACATTTCGTGTATTAAAATTTCGTATATTTATATTTAATATGTATCCCTTTTTACGTTTTGCAGATAAGATTCCAGAAGAAATTAATTACTTTATTTAAATAATTTTCCCGCACTTTGAGTGTAGACTCTATATATAGACAATTATTATTTCGGTCTCATGCTATTTCACAGAAATGAGTTTTCTTTCCCAGAAATGCTACTTTCGTAGTCACAGTTAATGGTCATTTTCCATGAAAGGATGATAAAAGCCATTCAGTGAAATCTTTAAAAATAATTTTTTACAAAAAATATTTAGACTCTTTCTCATCCTCGTATCATTATTTTTCTATTTATGACTGCTTTCTATATTCTCTGCAAGGATATCAAGTTCATGTCATAACCGAAAAGAGATGATTTTCACACGAAAAGAATAAATTATGACTAGAAGTAGACCTGATGTGTCCGCCCTACATGTTATACAGGGCGTTTCCTAGCGGTCTTTCGCTATTTTAGGAGACGAGTACAAACACTTGGAGGACAGAAAAAGACAAGTGGATCCTCAACTCCCATCGCACTCTCTTGCCATCTTTGGAAGACGAAGGTAGTTAAAGGTGTGAAAAATAGTACGGATAAGGAAAAAGCACCCGCGACCTACCGCAGCGTGATTTGTCGTTGAGAATAATTTAGAATCTCGTAAGGTTACTTGATTGCGTTCTCGTTGTCAGTGGGCAATCAACTGTAAGCGGGATCTTAGACCGATTATATCGCCGGCTCAAATTTTGCCCATAGCGCTCTAACATGGTTAACACTTTAGAATTATACTTGATCATTGCAACATCTGATACTTGAAATACCCTCGTTATAAATCAATCAAAGCACATGGTTTTTTCTCTTAATTCCATTTTTCAATGCACATAAATCATTTTTTGAAATAGAGCTGCTACTTTTTAAAGCTAGAAATAATTAGAACCAATTCATTTAAGTTCAGGTTTAATGCGGAATACTAAAGCATAAATCTATCAGTGTTTTTCCTCTTGCATTGCAAAGATTTCCATAAGATATGCAATATACGTTTTATATGAATATTGGACACTTTTACGTCAAGATTAATCATATTTTTTTGCAACGAAGGCGCGATATTTTTATGTTTCGTTTAAAGCTTTTTACGAATACATTCTTCATTTAAAGTTTGGCGCACTGCAATTTTACCTGACGTAAATATCGGGATCGTCGATTTTGCTCTTCCCAAAAATAAGTCTGCATACCTTCATACTCAAATGACTTTCGGCTGAGCGGAGAAAGAGGTCGTAACGAATTTTTAATTTATACTGACGATAACGATTGCTCGAAATCAAATGAATCATCGATTTCTCGTTTCAGTAATTTTTGTCAGATAAAATCAAGAGATTTAGCTGAATGTTAGTTCAAATTGCAGTCATAACATTTAAAATATAAATGCTGTTATTTTTAATAAATATTTATGTATTTTAGAAAGTTGTCCTTTCTGTCAAGATTTATTAAATATGTAATGTGCAAAGGAATTTGTCTCATAACGTGCTAAAATGCATCTGTCGCGTGCACTTTTTTTTTGTGTTCAAAGAATTTTGGCACGTTACATCACGCTGAGATCTACGAGGTTTCGCAATATTGAACGATCGATAAATTTCGCGCGTGTAATGCCTGAACGGACTGTGCTTTTGTTCAGATCGAGTGTGCGCCATAAATTTTACAGGATAACGAGGCGACTGTCCAAAGTGACTTTAAATAAACGTTGTGATTTTTTCCTTTCGATGGATCGCCAAAGAAACAAAAAACTACCATAAATCAAAAAATACCTCTCTTCAAATGTACAGAGACTGGTTCAAGGAGCATATTATCAAAACAGAAGTACCGCAAGTTTTGAACTTTCAAATTAACGAAATATTTTTTTCCCAATTCTATTTTATCCAGAATCACTTGAAATCTATCAAAATCCCCTGTAATGCCAGATAAACTGCTAGTTCTGCTATAAAAAATGTAATTCTTTGGTAAAGACAGCACCTTAATAAACTCTTGTTTTTCAAACACTGGCATTCAAGGACAAAGAATTCCCTCGATTCCCTGTCATTCATTTTTTCCTTAACGGAGCAACTGGGCACGTTGTCTTCTGACTTACTCGTATTACTCGGTGACCGCGCTATAACTAGTTCTTAAAGAGCAATGTGTGTAAACCTGCCACATTCAGCTGACCGATGCGATGACTAACATCTGTGCCCATCGGACGATTGTAATTGGCTACGTTTGTTGCAGCACATGAACGCCCGCACTCGCTGTAAATCAGACGAGTTAAGGATCGTTTATAAATAACCAATTAGAAACACCTGTACGCCGATCGATGGGAGAATCGGTCGTTCCGAGGAATGCAGATACATTGTGGTGCTCCTTTCAAAAGATTTGTGTATTTTTTTCCCAGTGTCGCTGATGTCGTCTTGGTGATTCTTTTCTTATCCAACGATCAAAAAAAAAACTCAACAATCATGCTTCTTCTCAATTATCCGTGATCCTTCCATTACTTACACTATAAATCAATATATTTATGTAAATAATTCTATTTTCCAAGTGTAGCTACATTAAATTTCTTTGAAAAAGCGTTCACGCATGTACGTGTGCAGTAACAGTCTTCTTTAAAATGCGTATGAAATTCAGTGCTAATAATTTCCCACGAAAGCAGGCCTCTTTACTTAGGGTGTATGACTTTGATTTCTTTTTCTTCCTGCGAAGTAAACAGTTTATGTAGATGCTAACACTTAGCTTTTTTAATATTGTTCACTGCATGCTTTACGGTACTATATCCTTCCTCACATTATTATCTTATAGACCCCTTCGTGTTTGTTCTGTCTTCTCCATACTTCTAGTTTCTACACGATTCTTGATGACCTTCAAGTGCATTATAAAAATATAATTTTTATAAAATCATACAAAATATACTCATAAGTAGTCTGACGGGAAATTAAGGGATTAAATAACAAATGACAGTATTGGTCAAATGAATTTGAGAACATTCACGCGGTGACAATTTCAATTTGTCCGTTTCATGAATTCCGTAACTTTCTCACATTAATTCTTTATCGGTTTATCAATCAACTTGCCAGAGTATAAATTGAGCTGAGCGCTTAAGATGTTCTCAAATTACCCACAATGACCTGAGCATTATGCGTATGTAAATCACTATAGGTAATTCCTTCGTAGACACTTTGTTTCCGGTTAAGCGCGCTGCAACCGAATTAAAGGAGTGGATCATGTGAATTCTCCTTGTATTAACATCAACAATCGGTCAATAGCTATTTTATATAATTTTGACCCACTCAAGTGAAACTAATTTTTAGATTCCCATGGTATTTAATCTATTGGACGTTTATAAATGGCACAGACTTTAAAAGTATTATTCGTATTAAATTAGTCTTAAAAGATAATTGATAAATCTCATTTGGTACTCTAAAAGTAATTAGCTTCAAATTCACTGAATACTTCCGTCTGTAAATATTTATCTGCACAATCATCCTGTATTGAAGCTCAGCACCTTCTTCACGAACTGTTAAATCATGCCAAAGACAACGTGTAATGGCATACGATCGATAACGATGACGAACGATCGATAAAAACGTTAATAAACGGCATTAACGATAACAAACGAGCTACTGGCACTAAGTGCTGCACCTTTGCCCGTGGGGACTAGCACCTGCATAAGCTATACTGACCTATGTTGTTTGCAGACGGATCATTCTTTGTGTCGTCATATGGAATAAATTATAAAGCAATCCTCGTTCGATAGCAATCTTAGTTTCCCTTTTCCTGATTATTTATTGAATAGGAAAAATCCTAGAGGATTACAAAATTTTTAAAAGGTTTTTCAATGAAAAAGATTTACAAGCACTTTAAGAATATCTGTAAAAAGTCCTCATGACAAATTTATGACGCCCTGCAAAATAGATGTAGATACATATTCTGCAATCAAAAATTGATTTTCGGTCAGATGTGGGAAAGAGATAATAGATTTTTTAAGGGCTCGTCAGCCATATATTGCATTGTCATCCATCCGTATTTCCTTCTTGTTCCGGATTCTTTCTCTCATTGAAAACAATGGACTTTGCGAGAGAGTTAATCTACATACGCAAAGTCGAGCGACAGATCACGAAGGAAGGTAAGGGAGGGTCCTCGACAGTAGTAGCAGTGGAAGTAGAGGCAAAGCTTGTGAACCGAAACGAGACTGTGTCTGCACACGGTGGCAGCATGACAGCGGTAACTGCACAGGCGGCAAGATACATACTTCGACAATGACCAAGGATTCTGCTCAGCAAACCTAAAGAAAGGACAATAAGTGCCTTTTAATATTGGTCGTTTTTTAAATTATTTGCGTCTTTATTGCACTTAAGATGTAGCAAGGACAGTATACAGTACACAGTGTGTACAGTGTACACTGTACACAGATGACCCTGCACTAATATGAAATTATTCACTGGATGATTTTGGAAGTCTGCGTTCAAACTGAATATTAAGTCGAACTGAAAACGAAAATTCCTCTGACCTCGACCGTTCCCACAGCTATCACTCAGCGAAGACTTGGTTTTTTCGAATCTAGCTCGAGGAAATCTTGCTAAGGTCGAAGAGAAGGAAGACGAGAGAAGAAAGGAAAGAAGGAGGAAGAAGTGGAGGACGTCAAAAGGTTTTCTTTCAGTGAGTTGATAGAAGCAACAGCAGCAGGAGCAGCACGACGACCTTTGAGGTCGATGCACCTGTCGACCGGTGCGGCGTCAAAACAAGACCTGGCTCTTGCGCGGGAATGGTTCCCACCGTCTAGCCATCCTGGTTCCTCTTCGTCTTCAGTCCCTCTTGTCTCGTCTCCGTCTTTCACAGCACGAGTAGGTTGGAGCTCTTGAAGTAATTCCTGGAAGTTTGCGAAGGCGCAGCGCTGTCTGGTCGACTCGGGACTTGTCTACCATGCTTACACCAAAGCGAGAAAGCAATACCTACAAAGCAATACCTACAAAGCTGGTCGAAGCTCAGTGAGCGTTGTGAGGATCCAGGGTAAGGATGCAAGAACACAAGAATAAAACTGGCAAAGCCATCCAGTTTACTTGCATTCAGGGTATACTCGTTCGCTAGGCCGACGAGTGCGAAGATACAGGAACCCACTTGAGCAGAAAAATCTCGAGAAGCGGCTTCTAAGTAGATACGTGATCAGCGATAATAACGCAATAGAAACGTGGAAGATCGCGGTTGCTATTGGCAACGCGCAAAAGACCTAGCTCCAATGATAGCTTTTCATCTCTTAGAGTTTGAGTTACCCCTTTTCTTTTCTTTTATTCTCATCCACATTTTTTTACTTTTCTCAGAAGTGGTAGATGTGGCTGAACGCGAGTTCCAATGTAAGATTGTGTGCTACTGTTTTCCTATTTCAGCGTATCTCATACTTGAGAGGAATAAGACTCTTGTGTGTATTTACAAATCGCTTGTCACTTTTTCAACATTGCTGAGATATTTGAGGATGACACTACCACACAAATAGGTTACAACAAATAGAAAAGATTAGAAAAGAGAGCTCTTTATGTCCTTCACTTTTAGGTGGAATATCTATCCAAGGCGAAGCCGCAGCCCGATTTAAACCTTGATTTTACTCATTGCATCGCATTCAACCAGAGTCCGGGGATTCCAGAAGCATCCATCAGCCATCGTCAAACCATCCGATGTGATGCGACGCATCGGCGGATCGGCATTCATTGGTTGCGAGAGACCCTTGCCTCCGACCGCGGATTCCCTCCTGGACGCACTGTCGATCAAACGTATGTGCCTACAGACAACTCTGCCGTATGCTGTATGAGAAGCAACATACCCTTTTGGTCAGCAAGAAACCAGTAAAAATACGACGCCACAATCAGCTGACAGATCAGCCGACGCAGTAAATATTCTCTGCTTTGCCCGCGAATCAGAATGCTCCCTCTGCCTTGTCAAAACTAACGACACTGCCCAATCCTAACTGTTTAACGGATTCAGAAAAACGATACGAGAGTCGAAGAATGTCGATCTGTAGGTACTCTGTTGGACTTGAAACAACATTATTATATAGATTATTGTAAGCAATCGTGGGAAACGTATTTTTCTGCAATATCCAAGATATAGAAGAATTTATTAGCCACTAACAGAAGTATAATGTAAAATTTCAAATAAAGTTGGCGAAACTAAAACTCTGATGGTAATTACCATATGCACATAAGGAATTTTAAAGGATTTTAAGTGATTTCATTTAATTCTATGGAGTTTGAATTAATTTCACGATATTTCAAATGTTTTTAAAAAATTCAAAGGAAAATTTGAAAAATTTGGTTCGGATTTGCTCAAAGGTGTGGATGACTATTCAGAACACACAGCATTGAGTTAAACATATATAGATTCTGAATTGGTTAAATTTCACCAATCCTGATCTGTAAAATTGTCCTGACTATGTCAAGAAAGACGTTCTAGATGGTCAAGTGGTTGTTCATTTTTTACCCTGATCTGTAGATCATTTGGATAATAAATTACTCAGAAGAAACGGATGTGTGATATTAGAGAGTCTCGATGGGACGATAATGGGCCTACGACACAAAAGGGAGCGGTTAAATCTACGATGACAGGTGGATCTGCTAATCGGTTGGTGGCCTCGCTCTTCGTCGACACAGTCGCTATTACGACGCATCTGTCCGTCACTAGTCACTAGTGTGAGATGGAAGGCAGGTAGTTTTGTAAGCTTTACGAAACATTTACTGCGATAGCTGTAATTGTGTTAACTGCTTCATGTTCAGTAAAAGGATGATAAAACGCAACATTACTGAACGCACCTATATATACACTACAGTGGTATCGTAAAAAAAGTTCACCTATCGCAGCGTATCATATACAAGTTATATAAATGTTATGTAACCGTTAGCAAACAATCTAGCTAATCATTCTGTTGATTAACTGTTGTTATTCATATATTCTTCCTGAATTGAAGTAGAATTTAAAGCCCTCAAATTACTAAATTCATCGCATTGAATGTGCCGTAATCGTTGGCACCAAAGATGTAAGTTGTTCCAACAGTTACGCCGTTGCAAGAAGCCATCCGTGCAAAAGGAACAAGGAGAATAGTACAAAGAGTTATCGAAAGAGGTGGTCCAGACAGCATAGCACTGCAGTTAGTTGTCTCTCGAAGCACGTTCTCGTCACTACCAGGAATCTCCTGGACTGCCTCGATGACTCGTTCCTCGTTTTCGACCTCGTCCTCGTCTCCTTCCCGATACAAGTATTTTATAAACAATCTTTAAAATCGTAATTTCATTTTTCTGTTTCAGGTAAGCAGAAATTTTATTTCAACTTTTCCTGAGATTGTCACTTAAAGATCAGCAAAAAGTCCGTAAGTGAATACTATCTGTTTCTGTTCGTATCGAATCGCGACATGCAACGGTCGTCGATCCTTGTTCATGTGGATCGTAAATTTAAAGGAGTCGCCTTTTTCGTTTCTCTGGGGCGTATAACGATGGAGAAAAGGAAGGATAGAGTACCAAATAGAATGGAATAACAAAGTTACAACAGGGTTCGGGAAAGAGGGAGCGTTTAAAGGTAGGAAGGAAGAAACCGAGGAACAAGAGCATGGCAAGTTTCACTTGCAAATCGACTTCTAAACTCTCATCCTCCGTTTTCTCATCGTATAGATTCTTTGACTTGCAAGTTCTCGTTCACATACGAGAAGCGGATCATTCCTGATCATCGTCAAGCTGTATCATGCTTCAAACGAGTCCTCATGTTTTATCTGACGTTCGTTATGCTCCCTACTGGTCTCGCGAACCTGGTCCCACGACATTGTACTTTGCTCGCGATGCTTTACTGCCACTGGCTTCGTGTTTCCTTCGCTTCTGATATATCCATCCTTCAAGCAGACGGAGAAACGTCGAAGGCATTAAGAAGGTGCAGCAAAGATCTTTTTCACCAGACTTTCGCAAGAACATTTACGAGTGAATTCAAGCGATGAAACCATGCGAGTGCCAAATTTACTACAGACGATCCTCCTTACATTGGAGAAAAGAGGTTATTGTTCGATCATTTATTCGCGATCATTGCCGAGGGCTGTCTTTGTTCTTGCGGAATATTGGTTTCACATTTCCTCAAAACATTGGAGAACAATAGCATCGAAAACTTGGATTATTTTTAGGGTTGACAACATATGTTATACTCTCACAATCTGAATAAGTTAAATTCTATAACTAATTAATAGTATGTTTCTTACTAATATCAACAGTGTGAAGTTTTTTTACTACAAATCACTTTAAAATTCGCTGATTTGCAGTGGACATTTTTTCTAGAAGCAAGATTCTATGATAGGGGAATGACAGGAGCTAAATATGAACTCTCTTCCCTCGGGACGATGAATGATGATCGTTGAAACGGGAATCACAATCGAATTGTCGTTTTGCAGTTCTTCGAGCGCGTTATGATACGCGAAAGCGAAGAAGTGCGGAGAAATAGGCGGTGGGAACCTTCCTCGGAAGTGGAACTCGTTTGTTGGTTTTTGCTGTACTCCTAAGGCATCGGTAACGTGGAGGTTCGGTTCTGGGAGAAGACAAGCTTCTTTTATAGGTTGCCAATCATTGATTTTTACAATTCTCAACATCAATTATAAGAATTGATAGTTTTTCTGTCATACTTTAGGAGGCAACTGTTCTTCTTTTATGTATGGTATTTTTGAATCAGAAGGTGTTGAAGACTCCTGAATTTTTGACAGTCGCATTCCGGGCTGCCGATGATTGATAACAGGATTATCAACAACATTGGTCCCTGCAAAGTATCTAGCATATTACGCTTGAGCGCTAATAATCTCTTCTCTCCTTATTCAGACTCTGCGAATCAAGTCTCGTGATTAATGCTTACACTACCGGAGCTACACAGTTCGCCCCGCGGCTTTCTTGTGGTGAAGCATGATGGACTGTAATTTGTCTCCCTTAGTCACGACATTTTACATTTTTCTCACAGAATTTGGTGTTAAATTGGTTTTTGCTATTAGAGTAAACAAAGAAACCAGACGAAACTGCAATATTCTCATTTACACCTCCGCCTCTCTAGATGATTAGCATAATTGCTAATAAAAGTCTTTTATCATCATTACACTAATTGAAGTACAACAGTTTGAGTATTCATACTGACTGAAGACTACAAACTTTATCTTTATGACATTTTGAACGAAAGTAAATTGCTAATATACAGGTAGCGACTTTCTCCATCTGTATTTTATTATGTTTGCTTTCCTTTATTATATCCTCGTAAAGTCTTTTGCTTAAATCAATTTCCTATGTATCGTTATAGGAATGGACTGTAAAACATCAATACAAATTAATACAATACAATACAATACAATACAATATAAGAAATGAATACTTGTATATTATATTTTTAATTAAGGGATTCATCAGTTTCGGGTCGCCCCACGTTTCATAATTAAAAATGCTGCTGCCAGTACATATGTAACATTTAATATCTACCTTGCAGGCGCTATAAAACTTGCCAGGTTTCAAACTGGCTTCTGTACTTACCGCCCGCCAATCAGGATCGTATATTTAACCCTTGCATGGCTCACGGGTACAAGCCGTAAAGTATCTTCTTCTCTCACCTGTGTCAAAGAATCTCACTTGCTTTGACGTCGTTATATTTTTCTCTTGAATATTATTCTTTCAGATTTACTGCACCACTTTGTTTACATGCAAGTGATCAACATAAATTTAATGCAGTTTGTGAGCTGTTACATAAATTCGTAAAGAAAATATGAATATACATATACTGTTGAGCGAAAAGAGAAATTTTTGTCAACATTAGGCGTAGAAATATATTAGATTACTAGCAGAAATTTACCCAACATTGCTCCAGATTTTAAAGGGTTTCAAGTAACTTTACTCGGAGAAACATGTAATATCAATATTTCCTAAACTGAGTTGCAATTTAAGGACAAAATGTCATATTGAAAATTTTTACTATTGAAAATACTTAATTTTAGAAAAAATTCATGAAACTTTGGGACACAATTAAAGTATCATATGTGTATATTTTTTGTAAAATTTAGTATTGTCACTAGTAAAAACTCTTAATAAAGCGTATTTTTTTATTTGAATGTTGAAAAAATTTCTCATATGCTAGAAATATCTAATGTAAATCAGTTTATGCGAAAAAAATAAAGCATTGCTTTCATTTTGAGAGTTATGCAAATCGTGAGTTACAGATTTGATGACCTACAAACTATCTTTGTCCACCTTGAACAGATTTTCGCATCGGTTACGTGATAGCTAGGTCGACCAGAGTCCTCGTGACGGTACGTTCGATGTGAGTCACTCTTTAAGTTGTTGGAGGACCCTGTGACATAGCACAACTTCACGTAGTTTAGCATAGCATGACTTGGGTCGAGATGGTATGGCGGCATCACTGTCTGGCGCCAGCATTGCGCAATGAAGCGGCACCCTCGTTGCGCCGATTTATGTCCTCGATCCTCGATCCTCGTGAATATAAGCGCACCTTGTGTCTTTAATGTAAACACTCGTCTTCCCGTATTACCTGCATCTTTTCTCTCTGCCTTTGCAGACACATATCCTCACCTGCATTCGAAAGAAACTTTGATGTAGTTCTCTTTGAGGTCACGCTCAGACCATCTGTACTTTGTCAACTTACACATATTCAATGACATTAATCTCTTATTGTAACGAAGAAGTCTTGAATTTTACGATCTGAGAAGAAGAACTTTAGGAAACTTAAAGAATTTAGAGGAAAATGAGTCAACATACTTTAAGAAAAAAACCATCATTTCATGATGGTTCATGCTCCTCGCTCATGAGGTAGAAACTTCTATCGAGAAGTTGTAATATCATGCTACGCGTACATTCATAAAAAATAAATGTACACGAATCTCAAAGGATAATAATTACAGTTTAGTTGAACAATTTTCTTGAACCCTTCTAATACATGTACCGTTCGCATCTAAACCAATAATTAAATTCACTATTGCATTCTATTATTCCATAGGTAATAACGGCATTTGTACAGATATCTGAATAAAAAACGTGAACATCTTGAGTACAAGAATTATGCAGCATTTTTTTCTACAGGTTAACGTAAAATTAATGAGTGAAGGAATAACTGAAAAGGAATATAGGAAATACATATAATGGTACCGAAATGATTATCATTTCCAGAAAGACTTGAGCGCATTTAAAATTTGAAAGCGCAATGTAGTGTTCGGTCTTTACAGCAAAGCAACAGAAATGGGGCCCTTGGGTGGCGATCAGAGACTATAGGTGCTCGGAGATGCTCATAAATCTTGTCTTAACGTTCAGTTTATTACTCGTAATCAAGCAGCCATGAATTCTGTTGAAATCACCTACGTTATAGGCCTCACTGCCTTGTACTTATCCAACCCTTGCGCTTCCATCCCCCGATCACCATTCACATAATTGTTGTCCTCTTTTGTTTTTTGAAACTTTCCGAAAAAAAGTGTTTTATGACCATCTCTCAAAGGTGAAACAGACACCTTTTAAACTTGGAAAAACAGATTTGCTATAGAGTAGCTATTTCATGGTAGCAAATGGTTATGAGCCATTGTGGGTAATCATCAAGACTTGAGTTTTACTTGTTGAATTTTATTTATTAACTATAAGCCCGTGGATAAAATTTAGCGAAACTTTAAAATTTTAGTTTAAGTTTACTTTTCATTTTATAAGTATATCATTATTTATTCTTTTTTTAGTTTATTTATTTTTTTCGGTTGGGGTTTAAAGAGAAATAATGACTTAGCCCCAAACGTGAAGTAAACTTTTAGCAACCTGCGATGAATATCGTTTCGCGTTCGCCCGTGCTCCAGATTCTGAATGAAGTACAAATATTATACCATGCAAGTTGCAAATTACAATTAGCCCAATTTTTATGCTTCAAAGAACCCGCTGACCTCACACCTAATCGTGAACATGCACTTCCGGTCAAATATTTTGCATATACTCCTCAAAAGCCGTTTCATCACCTTCGGCATGTTTTTAAATATACTCTTTTTATACTCTCTTTAGAAAAGAAGTCTAACAAAAAATAAGTCCAACAAAAAATAAGTCCAGCAAAAAAGAAAGTGCGCAATTTAAAAAAGGGTTTTTGCACGTAGGCATCCATAGCAATCACTCTAATCAGGTGACAAGATATATTTACAATTAATCAGCTTGTAGACCGCTTGTCAGTCACTCTATGAAACGTTCTCCGATCGTTGAATGCGATTGATTCTTGCCTCTTTCGATAAGCTAAAATCGCACCAACATAATCATCCCGTTGGATCATCGATGATTACGCCTTGAAAAGCGTTCGAGGAATATATATATAATTACGATGGATTCGACTCGTTACTTTGATTTCGGCCAAGGAAGCAGCTCCAGGTCTTTTCAGTGAACCGTTTCGAAATGCTGCGAAAGATATAATCTTTAGCTGTCATAAACCTCTAGCTAGTAACAAGCGCTTCCGTCTCTAACCTTTGAAATTCTCTCTTGAACTTCGTCATTGCGAAAAACGGGTAGAGATGAACAAATATTGTTGTCAAGGTTATCATCATTTTATTGATTTCTGGAATTGCTGGAATTTCTGTCAATTTTTTTGCAAGCGTACTTTCATTTCAAGATTAATATACATTTAAAGTAGAAATACGATAATTATAATCGAAAAGTGTCCTTTTTATGACCTAAAATTCTCCAGCTTTATTATAAAATTGTATTCTTGTTGCTTTCGGATATAAAATGCCATTTTTATGGAGATTCTGTTACCGACTTGTAATGACTTGACGCCCACATTTAGTACGAGAAATATTACATACATTGGTTAAGGAAGAGTTAAGAGGACTTTCACTTATTATTCGGCTGTAGAATCCAGTGAGGAAGAAAACTGATTCGATCAGATTTTCGCGATAAAAGATTATTGATTTAAAAATAATCCCACAATGAAATCTACCGGAAAAGAAGACTTAAGTGTGCTTTATAAGTCCTGTAAGTTTGAGCTTAGAACCGCCAATAGTTAATGAGACAAAAATAAAAAGTAAGAGGCATTAAAAATATTTTAGTGAGTTAAGATTAAAGGAATCAAAATTTGAAGCCATCGAGAACTGTTTTTATTTATTTACTATATAATATTTGGTATTTTTGTTATTTTTAAACTCTTCTTCGAGAAATTTCCTAGTTAACATTGTTTTGGATTTACCGTAACTCGATGAACACTGGCGCTTAATTTACGGGTTTTATCAGTGTCGAGGCACGCGACTCCAGTCATCCACACATATACGCACATACACTTTCGTTAAACGCAAGAACGCGCACGAGCCCATTGGTCCTTCATTAGCATTGATGGCCTGGCGTGGGAGATTGTTTATCTTGTCTCCGAGGCACGTTGCAGGATTTCTTCGTCTTTCACGTCTCGAATCCGGACTGTAATGGCTGAAATGGCTCGTATGTTAGTCAAGTTAGAGCGTGCTTAAACGTCAGACCCTTTTTCCGTTAAATTTACATTTGCCCCCTTTGAAATTCAGTTCCAACTTCGTGCCTCTTTCACTTGATTACTTGTAAATATTTTCAGCAAAACCACTGCAATAGAAACCCATTCTGATCAGTTTGAATAGCTAACAGATATGTGGTATTTCTGAATATTTTCATCATCAAATTAAATTTCCTGAAGCAAAAGTAGTATAAACATACATTTTTAAAGCAATTTCAGGATGTATCTCTGACGATAACAGCGGTGACCACTTGGCAGAGAAGTAGGGAAGTCAGAGGAAAAAAATTTTAAGGGAAATATAAATTGATATTTAAATAACAATAAAATATGAATTAAAACAAAATCAGGATAGCTTTAAGGTAGTTCATGTATAGTTTTAAGAAATTTTATAGGGTGTCGGGAAATTTTAAGGAATTTCAAAAATTTTAAAGAATTTTAGAGATTTTGATTATTTTGAAATAATTGTAAGGGATTCTCATTATGTTCTTCCTTTTTACATATACATTTTAACATACCTTAATAATTACAAGCGTAACAGTGCAATATTTCTGCAAGTAGAACAAGTAGCGGTGTGGTCAGACGAAGCAGTAGATTGTATGCCGCACTCAGTTCGACTGTAATCACTATATTTAAAGGATCATTAGGCTTTCCTTGAATCTTTCCCTTCTTCTTTCAAACATAAAATATTATTAGATTTTATTTCCTTATTAAAACATAGCCATAGAATATAAGGAAGCTGTCGGAAAAATCTGTTTTAGTCTTAAATTACAGTTGAAACTGATAATAATAAGAAACAACTCATTTGCTTGTAATTTTTGGGTAATATCGTCTTTCTCTTTTTGATCCATGAATAAAGAATGTCTTATTTATTCTAAGGAAATAGCCTCAAGTACAAAAAATTAACGAGAAATTGGAAGTCTTCTTTCTCGTTTCGGTTCTGTTCAGTCTCCACATTTCTTTCACCTTCGTGGAAGATCAGCGTCGGCAGGGTTCTTGGCATTTTCTCTCCGATCTGTTGTCTGCTAATCGTCATGAAACCGCACGTCTTTAAGTTCGATCTCTCTTTTTCTCACTTCTCGTATCAATCGAGGAATCGGAAATGTTGATGGAACGGGGGACTCTGTGTCGCTTCTTCGAGGAATCAACTTGAGAAAGAGCGTTGTGCGATTTTTACGAAGAAATCAGCGGATGGCGGAATTAATAATTAGTGTCTTCTTGTTCACCAAAGCGATAGGCGAATCACGATCAGTGAGACAAGAAAAAAGCAGCAATAAAGCGGTTAAGGGTAAAAGGATCTTAAGATCTTTAAGATTAAACCCCGGATTTAATTTAATAGACAGTC
This sequence comes from Synergus laeviventris, assembly GCA_032275145.1. Classification (NCBI taxonomy): domain Eukaryota; kingdom Metazoa; phylum Arthropoda; class Insecta; order Hymenoptera; family Cynipidae; genus Synergus; species Synergus laeviventris. The sequence goes on along the minus strand of JAUESI010000010.1, from coordinate 10,930,921 downwards.
GTTCCAATATTGTGTATTTTGTTTATATAATTCGGAATTTCCATAATTAAGATATAATTCAAAGTCCTCCTTTACGTAATTGCTTGAAGCTAATGAAGACGGCATAATTCAACTATTTTCTCGGTGAACTTTATTAGTGGCATACATTAAATTTACTAGAAGGACACGACATGCTGTGCTACACACCTGGAATATGCGTGGGCCTCACGCACATATGTACGCGTAACTCTCACGCCTTCGCGTGTGACGTCACATCTGTTTGAATCTACCTACCTACCTACCTTCCTTCCTACCTACCTACGAGATGCTGAAAAAATCACAAGGAAAAAAAGAAATGACCCGAACCGGTCTCGCAGCAGGGTCAACAGCACATGCCACCCCCGTAGGCTCCGAGAAGCGACCAACCTTGTATCTAACGGGTGTTAATAAAATTTAACTCTGATGAAAAGTTTCCTCAGTCTGGACTACCAATTAACACAAACTCCATATATCAGATCATATCATATATTATGTATTATTGATAATCGTGGCAATAAAATTGTTGTGAAAGATCGTTTTACACCATCTATGGACGTGTTTTGTTCTATATATCTAAGGATTCAATTGAGTTTGGATCCAGAAACAAAAAACCTTGCGGAAAAATTCCTAATCGTAAAGCGATGCAAACTTTGTCTTTCCTTCAGTTCAAATGGATTGAAAGTTACATATCCCGCAATGTGGCTTGGAGGTTGAGACCACTTTGTAGCATGGTTGCGGGGCTCTGATCGGTGATCAGTGATAATCGCAGAATCAAGTAGATACCAGTAGCAGAGCGATCAAAGGCTCGCGCTGCAAGGCTCTTCGTCATCTCATGCTTGGCTGCTTATACCAACCATAAGCTTGCTTTACTGACACGCGACCCACACACTCGGCGCACGACTTGTTCTCTCCTTCTCTTTTCCCGTTGCTTGTTGCCTCTTGCCCCAAGTTTCTCTATCTCTTTTTCTCCCTCTTTGAATGTTGAGCCATCTTGGTGTCCCTTTCTCTTCCAGCGAAGAGGAATAAAACGGAAATAAGATACGATACAGCTGATACGCCTGCGCTTAACGATTACGTGCTAGGTGTACGTAGATATTGCCGATGATGTCATTTCCAGCTACAAGCTGCCAAGTGCAAGAACTCACCTTATTGTACTTTAAGCGAAGTGTATCGCTTACAATGATGCTGTCTTTTTCTCTGAAAACTGTTATCATCCTATCAACATTTCATTTTAGTGGTCTAACTAGGGGAGAGAGATATTACTTCTTTAAAATAATTCTAATTATCATGCAATATCAATTTCTTTTTGTAATAAAAAATCCAAGAGTCAATCATTTGCTACCATAAGTGCCAACAAGATTGAGTAGAGAATTTACTTGTAGCAAGCAATGAGATCAGTTCTGGTGCGAAGGACAATTCCTATCGCAAGCTTTCAAATTACATATGCATTCGGTTTGCGAAATCTTGGAATACTTGTTCAAAATTGCAAAAGCAGGGTGTTGGAGTGATTGTCTGCACTTTCACCACACGTTACGACTTTCGTTGCAGGTATGAAAAGTAGTTGTTTTAAGAACTCATGTACGATGAGAGTCGTTAAAAAGATACACACAGCTAACTAATTTCGCCAAGGCTGTCGACGAATCTGGTTTACAGGCATTATTCGAGTCCAAACTTACACACCCGCTCATTTGTGCGAGTCATGGATATGCTTTGAAGATGCAAAAAGTTTCGGGGTAATCGTCAGAAACCAAATGCTTTTTAACAGAAGATTTAATGCAATCAAATAGCATCCAACTTGCAGTGGGGTCGATTTGGGCAATTTCTACTTGGTTAGGAATTTAAAAATTTGAAAAGAAGGAAGTGACTGGAGATTCGTGAGGTTCTTATAATAAAACAACAAAACTTGGTTGATACGTAAGGTAGAGGTATGCATAGTCGAAGAATAGGTACAAAGAGCCACGGCGGTTCCTGCGACCCGTGACCCCGGCTCTAATGAGCCGCAAAGCATGGCTATTGGGCCAGCATCCAAGCCTTCTTCTCCCGTTTCCTTCGTGCCAGAGAGCCTCTCCTCTTCTTATGCGTCCTTCCTCGTGTAGTTGAACGGTATGCGCCCACTTACGGTCGACTTTCCGAGAGAAAGGTAGATTCAGGGTCGAATCAAATGCTGACTGCTTTTTACTGTCAATAAATACACCTTAATTTCATAATTAAATACATTTCCGTAAAAAGTTTCTCAACTAAGCTTCTTATCCATCAAAAAGCCAAACTCTTCCTAAATCATAGATATAAATCGTTATTAAAATTTTTCACGGTGTGAGGTCTATCTAGAGGTCCAAGAGACATTTAAGTATCATAACTCAAATTTTTCAAAATGATTCCCATTGTAATTTGATATTCACATGCGGGTGCTTCCAACTTGAAATTTCTTCGATATCAGCTTTGAATGTTAAATTGTTTTCGAGACTGTACACATAGTTATTTTAACTGAAACTCATATGAGATTAATTGTTGTTCAAAATTAATTTTGGTCGAGATAATCCTCATAGAATGAATCTCGATGTGTCATTTCCTTTTCGTAAAAATGTTATTAAATATCATTTGAATAATGTCCGTCTTCTTATTTCGAACGTCGGTTGAGGTTTTACTGAAAGAGCTGATGTCGCGTCGGTAAATCTTATGAATTGTCATATACCTATATATATATATTTATATATCTATCCACACGAACGTACAGGTCTTTAATTCTTGATACGATTAACGCGATTAAGAGTCTTTCTGTCTCTTCTGTCAGTTCTGTTATTTCTTTTATTTTATTTCGAAATCAAGACAGTTCTTTCGTTGTATATTTGATTCACGGTCACTTCTAGTCGTTCGATTTCATTGTCCTTTAATCTGGTAAAAATGCTGATGGGAGGAAACGCCAACAGAAATAATACCACTCGAATCCTGACACTTGGACGATGACAGAAGATAAAATCAACGCGTAGGCGCAAGAGGGTCCCGTCTCCTGCTTTCAAAAAATACGTCAGCATAATTCTTATCTTAAAAATTAGTTTCCACTAACGATTTGAATATATTGAGGAGATAAAGTAATAAATCGTGGTATATTCATGGGGAAATAAAATTCAGAAATTGAATGATAATATTAGAGTCCTTTTTTATGTACAATAAACATTTTGGTGCTTGCTGAATGGACTGCCACACCCTTTAAGCTATCGAACCCAAATTGTGCAGGGTAGAATTTTAGTAAGTATTATATATAGGTTTAAACTCTTTAGAATTTTTCTTTAAATCCCTCGGAACTCCCTAAACTCCTCTGATTTTTCTTGAAATTCCTTAAAATCAAATAAAGTTCCTTAAATTCTAGGCAACGCCGAGTAAATTTCTGCTAGTTATTTATAAATCTGCGAATGACACGTACTAGTATAACTAATGTAAACAATATGCCTACATAGCTGTTTGCGAGTTAATATCATTAACACTTGTTTTCTAGATTGGAATTTGAACATGCGGCCAGATATGGTGCTAATACGTTGTAAAATTTTTGCTTCATCTCGTCGTTGATCAAGCTTGAAATACCTAATCACGCGTTCGCGAATCCTGCGAATAACTCGCCGATCGAGAAGGAACGAGGAAGACCGCCCTTGGTTTGTATTCGGTAGTTCCCCGAAGCATAAGGAATAAAAAGGGAATAAAAAAGGACGAGAATGAGGAGAGGGGGAAGGGAGAATGAGAAAAGACCTCGAACAACCGTTGTTCTTGTCGGTCTGGAAGGGTGAAGGGAACGATGGTGAGGGCAAACTGGACATGCCAACGACATTCCCGAAGCGTACTGCACTTTTTCGCGGCTATACTTACCGAGGTGGCCCGCAGAGTGACTCAGTCTCTCGATCTTGAGCTAAACGTTCATACGACCTGCTTTGTAGCTCATGTTTAAGTTCATTGCAGAAAATCGACCTGTGTCCTCTGCAGAAGTTAAATTTGAACCCCTAGGTGCACACGAGACTTGAAGCTGAAAGAATAAAGTAGTTTTAACATTTTTTATATTCCTATAGAGGTTTATTTCAAAACCTGTTGGTCCATGTCACTCACAAAAATTCAGATTTTTTATTTATGTGCTATATTTTTAGCGTTTTATTTAATAAAAATAGAGGAAAGAGACGAGGTGAGAAAATAATATTAATCTGTGTTTAAAACCGCGAATGGCGTTCCATTTCTGAGGAGACCACCTCCAATTGGTTTGACGAGAAAAACCCTCTTCGATTGAAGGAAAGAGTGGGCGATGGGGACACCACTCGCTTAGCCGCTTAGTGGTAGTGATGGGTCAAGAGGAAAAAAAGATATTTATTTGCCCGAATTCCGACGGGCGGTCCGACGCATGCCCACTTCTAAAGAATGCATTTTGTATTCGAGATCTTTCGGAGAATATATGCCTCTGGGCTTTCTAACTCTTCTCTTTTCCAAATTGCAACCGGTTTGTTATTGTTTTCGTGGTCGTTGAAGACCTTTCTTTATGAATTGCATTTAGTTTAAAGTCAGTACGCCTTTCATAAAGTTGAATTTTCCTTACCAGGTATAGCTTTTGTTATAGATTAGCTTCTCTGGCCATTTAAATCAATATTTCATAGATGAAAGACTGATAAAATGATAAAACGATAATATAGAGTGATAGAGTGATAAAATTAATCTATTTTGTGAACTTTATTCACTTGGAATCTATAGTCTCAAATTCTCTTTCTCTGCATGATATTTCTTCTCTATTCCATTTTGTCCTCATTTCATTCAAACTTATAGCACATATTTCTTCTCGCCTGATGAATTGACGAGTTTCTTGTTTCTTTCGTTTGCTTTCTCGGCAAGCTATCGTTAATCCAGCATGACGAAGGTATTCTCGTTATCGGATATACAATCACTGATCAGAGAAACACGGATCGTGATGATATATCATTAGAAAATGTAACCATTAGGTGATCGAGCTAGAGACGATCACGTATATCATTGCGGCGGCACACGTATAACAGAATCTCGTCGAGACTCATTGTCAACTGACGTCCTGCTTTCAAAGGGGAATAAGATTATACATGTGCACGTTTAGTAATTGGAAACGTTGGATTAAACATTCATTATTCATAGTTCAATTCCTTTTTATAACTTTTCAATTGACCACTTACAGTCCATTTGTATGCTAGACTCAACTAAATTACGAAATTTTGTACGCACACATTATATCATATACTAAGTTATTTCAAGGGTTTTTAAAAAGATTGCAAAAATTAGATGAAACTAAATATTTCTAATAAATAAATAAAATAATTAAAGAAGGGTGTGGACGTCTATTCTGAACACACACACACACACAGACATTATATTATATTATATTTATTTGATTCACATGATGAATATTTGCAATTTCGAAATTTGATATATCTTTGGTAATAAATATTCCAATAATTGAAACTGCATCCTTGGATTATGGTTTCTGCTCTCCGAAAGAGACGAGTCTTTCTGTCTTACTCTCGATGTGTACGTCTCTCTGTCTTTTTGTTCCTTTCCACCTACCCCCTCGTCCTTCATCGGGGTTTGAACCGCGATCACGAAGGCAAGGCACGCGTCTCACCAACCCGAGAATGTCGTCGTAACGAGGTCCACCGCCGGTTATACAGTTGACTGGACACTTTGCCAAAGCCTCCAAGAAGAACAGGAGAAAGGGGAGACTATAGGAGAGATGAAGATGGGATGGTCAGGGGTCGGAGGAACAGACGACGAACGCGACGGAGATGCAACGGTGCGGACTGCGGTGATTCTTCCCCGTTGGCTGTTGGCTCTCGGCACAGGAACCGACGTTTAAATTAGGCAGGGAACTCCGTGGCATGCGTGAAAGAAATCGGCTAGCCAGCATTCCCGGAGGCTTCGATACGATTGCCGAGCCTATTGGTCGCCGAAGACCATTAGTCCTTATGTGGCAGAAATAACCCTTCTTTAATTTTAAAAACAGAGATGCAAAAACAAGTGTTCAAATTTGTGTTGTATTTAACTATTTCAAATAGTTAAGACCCCACATTTCGTGCCCTAGAGTTCCTGTTCCTCCTATGACCTTGCTATATAGCGCCTAAATTAGACGCTAGATAGGTTTTGTAGCTAGAGCCCTGATGAAAGTGGAGCAAACTGGTTATAGATCCCGACTTGAGCTCAGTACAATTACTACCCGGGTGTCAAAATCTTTAAATAATCTGGTACAGTAGATACAAAACATAATAAGGTTTAAATTGCAATATATCTTGTTAATGTATGAGCAAATAAGCATTGCGTGTACTTTAAATTAGAGTGAAAAGTATCATGAGTGCAAAAAGGGAAAGACTATAGTTATATCTATAGTGAGCGTTCATGTAATTATTGTACTATAAAAAACTGAATCTTGCATTAGTAGTTGATCAGATCTTTAAAATGAAAAAAAAAAAATAACTCGTAGTAAGTGTTCGAGGTTCGAGTATAATTATAGGTTTTCGAAAATGCTACAATTTCTGTAATTATTTCGTAAAGTAAACTGTGTTATATGAAAGTAAAAAGTTCCTGGGGAGGTAATATCTAATATAATTTACTCGCTTAATTAACTTTTATGGGATTGCATGTTTCATCATGTCATAATAAACAAACATAAAGCCACATAAAACAATCAGAAGCGATAAATTTGTCCATGTATAATAATTTCACTTTTTGGTCTGCTTTCAGAGTCTGGGCACAGGTTAGACAGCGGCTCTGCTTTTTGGAGGATCCAACTAGACCAAGACCTCCTTGATACGATTAGTTCTATTTATCCAGAGTGGTTTAAGGTAAAGAAAACATAACACTGCACTTTGTCCAGGGTTCTTAAAAATACTTTTGCACGGATCGTGAAAATCATTCACACGAGAAGTGACGACTGAGTATTTTAATTACTTCTTTGTAGAGATTAAACGCACTTTATTCGCACTATGGGACGAGTAATTTATAATTACACCGCTTTTTTTGAACACGAACAACATTTTGTTTTGTCAGGATTACACAAACTCCAGAGCTTCTACGTCCTCTTCGGGTTCTTCCAATCCAGAATTGAACGATGGAACTTCAGCAACGCTGACTGAAAATTCCGACGTCATACTTGAACAGAGGTTACACAAGATTGCCAAAAGCGACTCCAAGACTAAGTCCAAACCAAACAAGTCCAGTAACCTTAAAGATAGAGAAAGGGAGAAGAAGAAGGAAAGGAGAGATTTCAGAGACGAAAAGTAAATTACTATTCAGATAAATTATTTTTATTCATTTTCTAATTACCATAACGGACAATCAAATTTTCTTTTAAGCTCTCACTCCCTAATTTTCCTTCATTTGAAGAAAGAATGTATTAATTAGTGATAGGGTGATGCAGTAATTTTATATTTAATAAAATAGCAGAGAAATTTGAAGTTAAAAACAGCTGTACAAACCAGCCTATCTCGTATTCTTTTTACGAATGGACTTCGCTTTTAGTGGGTTGAATATTACTAAAAATAACCGGATGTCTATGAAGTCTACTTAATTGTTTAGATTTCAAAATATCTACGACTCACAACAAATAGTTAATAGAGCTATTTATATACAGTTTTCTTTAGTTTATAGGGTAGATACTTTCTTATTTATATAGATACTAAATATAATTTTAAATGACGTTGATTGGTGACTTTTTTTAATCATTTCTAAAAGTTTTGAATGACAGCTGAAATCTAAATTTGGTGAAACAAGTTGTTAATAACGAAATATTGTATTACGATTGAAAAGAAATGGAACGAAACGTTATTAGTAATGTTATCAATTTAATTCTCCTGGCAATCTAATGAAATTGTTGCACAATGTTATTATTTTTTCAGTACACCTTTACGTAATGAAAACTTGTTTTTAAATGCTCTTTTTTTTCTATTAATTTATACTGTATTACTGCTAACTCATTCCACTACAAGAAGATGAGGGGGTGAGACCAAAAAATATTGATATTTTTATCACGCCGAATTCTCCCTAGATCTTTGATCGAAGAATGAAGTATCAGTGTGTAAAATGAAATGTTCTGTTTGTTTCTGTAGGGATCATTCCTTGGAGGGCATTGACGATATCAGTAAGAAAGGAGCAAGATTTTATCCTCATCGAGAGAAAACACCGGACGTGGCTACTGCTGCGGTAGCTAGAGCTACGAGTATTCAAGGATCAGGAGCAGAAGCAGGATCAGGATTGAGATCCGAGATGGCGGAGGGCAATCAGTCGCCGCCAAAGGCGGAGGTCGACGACTCGCCGCTTCAACACAATCGCAACAAGGAATGTAAGTGCATACATTTTTTCATATTTACATGCCTATAGCCGTGTGTGATTATCGCAAATACGTCGATTCCCTCATGCAAGAGGAAGATCCAGCTGTCAATTCTTCCGGGCAACAGTTTGCGCATACTTTTAGACTCTTTAATAGTTCTCTCTTTTCTAATCTTGAGATCTTCTTTAAAATTCATTAAAATCAGTTGGCAACTGTGATCTCAATTCTAAAGTACAGGCGGCGGATACAAACTCAACCAATTATGATTAGTTTAGTTGCCAGACTAGATAATTAGAATTCTCCACCAGGAAAATAAAATGAAAGAATTTAACGGTCATGAGCCGCTTTCGATCGCTTCCGATTTACCCATCGATCATCTACCTTGACGTGATGGACAGGAGACGAGCTGGTGCGATTTATTATGCAACTACGTCCGTTTAATGTCTCTTAACTTGCGTACATTGGTGAGCTCAGGAAACGCATAATCTTGAGAGCGAAGATCTTATAGCCCTTAGTTGCACTCGAGTCGGTTACGAGCGATGGCGCCTACGTAATCCAACCTTCTGTGCCCAAGACTACATTTTCGCAGCGTACCATTATCCATCGTAGCCGTAATCATCCGCTCGTTTCACATCCACAGGTTAAACGACTCAACAATACATTTTGATAGGTATTCTTTAAGCAGAAATGTGAGTCGTTTCGAATTGAGTTTTTTTTTCTAGTATAGTCAAGTGCCTTGTTGTCTTGTTATTGCAACTAAAATTACTAATTTGGCTCAGTTGAGTATATAACTTGATTATGGAGGAAGAAGAGAGTTTTTAAGAGCACGTTATTGAAAATGACGTACTGCAGCGTCATGCATTAATTTAAAATGAAATCAGAATTGATCTCGTTCTGTTCTTAGTTGTTTCATGCGCTGCAACCAATATGTAGATACGAATGTTGCAGATAACGTACATATGTATTACTTACGAGCGTAGGTAGTCAGATTGGTAGGTAGGTAGGAAGGTAGGTAGGTAGATAGATAGATAGATAGATTATAGGTAGGTAGGTATATTAGTGAGCAAGGCAGGAGGCGTGCCTATTTATACAGGTGATATCATCGCCGATTACCTACACTTTTAAACAAATATTATAAACTGCAACAAAAAGAGTTGCACTTAACTTTATGGCTTTATTACTTATTAGCAGAAATTTACCCGACGTTGTCCAGAATTTCTAGAGATTACAATGACTTTAAGAAACTTCATTTAATTTTAAGGAAATTCAAGGGATTCTGACAGATTTATTTGATTTTTCGGACTTGAATGGATATTTAAGACATCAGTTGAAATGTGTTATCAAAAGGATTTTTCAGAGATTGCTACAGATTTCACTGGATTTCAAGACATCTTTAAAGAAATCATAATGATTTTAAGGTACACTCTGTGAAGTTTGGTTACTATGGATTCAAGGGTGTGGACTCTATTCCAAACACACACACTCAACAGAAAGAAAATTACTTTGCTCTAAACACTTTCTAAAGTTTGCAAGAACAGCGCAGGTTAAGAACAACAGTGATTTCCAAACTGCTTTTAAAAATTTGTTTTCTTCCTTTCTTTTGGCCTTTCTCAATTTAAAAGTAGCAATATATCTTACTGAGAAACTTGACTCCCACAGCCGAAACCTGTGGATGCGACTTATAACAATTCGGCATGGTCAATGTATTTTTCACCGTCGCGTCGTGTCGCACTCAGATGCGTGCAAATGGGATTGTACACAACATTCGTATTCGGATACAGCACTGCTTACCAAGTCTTAACGACCTCGACCGCCATATTGGTAGCTGGTAATACCGTCTTTGAAAAATCTTGCAGCGCACGGTCCAATTATCCATTACGGCCGAGACGAAAACTCGTCTTTCAAACGCGGTTACCCGTTAATCGCGACTTTACCTCGATCAAATTAATTAAACGAAAGAAAAGCAGCGTCGTAACTTTTGCTTTCTACAAGTCGTAAAATTCCTTACTTTTGAGAGCCTTGAGAAGAACGGTTTTCGCCGTTTTTAAGAGAATGTATCAAAATATGTTCCCAGTAATAAAAGCAGCCAGCTCATGAAATTATGAGGAACTAGGCGAACTGATTCATAAGGAAGTAACAATATAGTCTTTTAGATATGATATCAAAATAAAATTTCAGTATGCAAATATTGGATTTTTCAATCAGTAAAAATCAAAGTTACGATTCCTGTGAAATTATTTATGCATGGTGAGGCATCTAGTTCTTAAATATGTATAGGCGGAAATAATCACGTAAATCTGAGAATTTATTTCATATATAAGAGAGATAAACTCATTTCCGTTTCAAAAATGTAATTACATGCATAACAGTAGCTTTCGGACGTGCTATCCTCGTGTAAATGAGCACACTCTTACGCATATAACTACCGATTTGCATGCGTTACTTTCTGGTGCGACTTGGATTCGACATATCTTAATCCGGTTCGCCCACGAAAAATCGGAACTCTCGCCATTGCTGCGTGAATGTATGAATATACAACGATAATACAGGATTTATTTATACTTGTGACACAACCTTCTATCTGGAGAAGGGTGGCGTAGAAAAAAAAAGTGTTGCGAAAAAATTATTTTCTACAAAGAAACCAGTGATAAAATTTGAGTTAAATCATTATTGGAAAGACGTGATCTGGCTGCAGATGAGTTTGAGTGGATATGAATAAAAAATAAAAAGTGTAATAATCATGAAAATTATGAAAAGTAATTCACAAGATCTTTCAATAGGTATATCTTTAACAAATTTTCAAGACAAAAAATCACCTTGAAAAATTTGGTGTTCAAGGGTGTTGACAACACCTATAATAGTAAGGTCAATTTTCTAAAAAAAAATTCCCTATCATATATGCACGCAAAGCTATATTGGTGCACGATTTGCGAATTATAATGAGATAGGTACTAGGGTAGTAACCAAGCGCTCGTTGCGGAAGTATATAACGGCACTCATCCTTTCGGAAGGACGTGCCACTTGTGCTTCGTGACGTTATTCAATGCTTACATCCCTTTATAATTTTATTAGAAAAAAAACTAAGTTTTTGTAACAAAATTTAATGTTATTTGCTGTTGTTCTTAAATAATTTCTTCTGAATAAATCGCAAAATAAAATTTTTAAATAAAGCAAAATAAGAATAAAAATATCCCTCTGGTGTATTTTGAAAATAATGCCCACGCAAGCAGATTTCGCTTATTAGGTCTTACCATTTTTCTCGTGATTTTGAAAATAAGTTCTGTTTTATTAAAAATATCTGTGCGAATAAAAAACAGCAAGGCATGATTTCATTCACAAATGGCAAAGAGCGATGCATTAAAATTCAAAGGCAGTTGACGCCAGGGACGGAAAGGATTGATGAGAGGAAGGAAGTTATGATAGTTGGTATTCAAGACTTGCTAGTTAAGTGAAGGAAAGGGTCATAGACTGACAGCAAATTGAGAAGGAGTAAGAAAGAGAAACGAGAGACAAGCCAAAGAACTCCGTTGACCGAGTACTAAGTCCACTGTAATTGTTTTAACCGACACTTGCACGTAACGAATCAAACGGCGAATCTTCCCTTCCTTCCGTGATTGATCGTGAGCTTAATATACCCACTTCGATTTCAACGAAAAGGCATATTAACTTAATGAAAAGTACCGCCTTACAACTTTCTACTGTATGAAATACGTTTTTTTATTACCGAAATTTCTTTTTATAATAATTAGTGTGATAAATACGACACTCAAAGTCCTATTTCAATTCAGTCGGCTAAGTAAAATAAAAAACTGCTGAAAAATTCCATCAAAGTGATAGAAAATTGTAGGATAGGATGTGTTTTCAGAATTTTGATTATTCATTTTTACTGTGTTTGTCGAATGAACAATGATATAAGCAGAGTGACTTCTCGCCTACGCGTTTATTGTGGTCGACTCAGCATAAAAGTCGGTCGGCCACCTGGTTCGATCTGCGAACGTCTTTGCGGGACATTGGATGGCCTTTCTTTTCTCCTGTTCTCTCTCCTCTTGTCTTCTGTTTTCCTTTCGTATATTCTCTTTCACCGGTGACAATACTTACGTATGGGAACGAAGCAGATAGAAACAATTTCGCGTAGGCATGACTTTTTTCATTATAATGCTCAATTATTGAGTACTCATTCATATTGACATGCCTACGCATATTACCCTGAAATAATGAACTCTGGTATTGAATAATAAGGGGATAGAATTTTTCCTTGGTTGGAGAGACTAGGACTCAAAAGTATATTAGTGATTGCAGACATGCACCTGCTTTTTTCAACTCATCAGGGGACATCTTCAATCATCGAGAGACAAATTATTTCTTGTTCTCCAACTGTTTCTGTTGATTTCTGCAATTTTCATTCTCAGTTCCTTGCATCACTGCAACGTCCTTGTGCCTTGCGGTCGGATTTACTGGACTCAAATACCGCGGGTCAGATGGTTATTGCTAATTAGTTTCCTTGAGATATCATAGAAATAGAAAATTCTGAAAAGGCTGCGAATTGCGCAGAGGTAGATTTTTTATTGCAATACCTGGTCAGATTCGTTATCATGTAAAAAATGTTTGGGATGGGGTACTTTCAGTCCCAATTCTGTCTACCGCCGAGGGCGTTAAAGCACTTCTTTTTCTGATCAATAAACTTGTTTTCCTTCCCAGTCATTTGAGTATGTGCTATCGAGGGACACTTCCTCCTCATGCATCTTCCCTGGAGTCAAGATGCACAGTAAAATTGCCTGCACGAGCCTAAAAAAATAATTACCACTTGGACCGCGTAATTGCCTTCTTTCGACGTTAATCGACCGCGAAATATTCGATAATTTCAGCGTCCAGTCAACAAATTTCGAATACATTTTTATTTTTACAGCGATTTTTTACACAAGGTATGTAGCTTTAAGTATGGGTTTTAATTGTCAGCTTATTAAAAAAAGTGTGCTTAAAATTCATGTCAGGTGGCCTTCATAAGGGTTCATTTCCTGGAAATTATTTGCAAGGAATATTATCATCATCTTAAGCAAAAATCGAGACGCATTAATTACTATTACTATTTGCCCTAATTTCTACAGATTTGGAGTTGACGCACGGATTAGAAAGGACTAAAAAGAATTGAAAACCTTTTGATTAGATCGAAATGAAACTGTTTAGTTCGGATACAAATTCCGGAATGATTCGGAAAATTTCGGTAAAATGAAGATTCGGGAAAGTAGAATTTGAGGGATATTTTTGCTTCTTTAAAAATCTTGTAATAAGCTTAACATCATTAAGTGTTCAATAAATGTGTAATAACTTTAATGTAAGAAGCAATAAGCCCAGTTGCCTCCGGGCAACAAGACACTGAATTCACTTGAGATTCTTGAAGTGCTTCAGATTCGTAGAGATTGGAAGATTACACCAGAATTTTTTCCTCGTCCGTGGAAAAAACGTTAAGGGATCAGGTGTCGCACCTCGACATGACTACTCGTCTCGCTTGCATCGCATCGCATCTCCTTTATTCATGGCAATTTCGCGCTAATAGCCTCCCGAGGTATAAATAATTAGAGTCGTGTTTCGCGGGCTCCTTAGGCTCCGTGACAATCACTTCGCTTAGCGACTTGCGGTACACCCTGTACACGCGGTCGTGAGTTGCGTACAATATTTGCAAAGTGGTCGTCTTTGCGGGCTCCAGTCCAAATTAACTTCACCTGTCAGAGCGTACCTTTAAAAAGTAGCGGTGCTACTGATTGCGATTTATTGGTGTACAATAATAAGGGACCGCTAAGTTGATGAATAAAAAGATGTACTTGAAAATATTGGGCTTCATTCCTTCAGGCACTCATCAACACGTGCTACTTTCTCTGAGGAAAAGACACAGCCTATTGTCATAATCTTCAAAAATTCTTTGTATCCTCCAACATTCATTTGTGAACTGCTTTTTACCTCAAATCTCAGAAAAAGTAATCTGAGGGTATAGAGTCGAGTTTGTTGTCGATTGTGTAAAGCACACCACTGAAATATTTTGTGTAACATTTCATCATCTGATCTGTCATTTTATCGATTAATGTTTTTATTCGCGATAGATATATAGGCTACAATAATGAATATGAAGTATGCAAATATAACAATACTGAAATTAAAACAGAGCGTCCTTGCAGGCCGTCATGTAGGTGTCACTACGCGGAAGATGAAAAAGTTAGTCTCCAAATGCGTGTAGGCGAAATGTATCAAGGCTAACTGACTTTGAACAGGTTCTCACCATTCGCTGGAATATACACATATCTGTTAGATAAGTTTCTAATGGTATTAGAAAAGATATCGAGTCTGGTGATTTAATTATCGCGGTTATATCATTCTTCCTGTTTGATTAGGAAAAACTTAATTATTTTATAGGATTTATCTACATCTCTCTAGTCTCTCTCTTTCTAATTTCGATTTCTGGAACAAAAAAATGTCTACTTCCGAATTTCTCTTTCAATGTTGTTACACTATTACCTTTCGATTTTCGAATTGAATTCCAAGGACTGTTTGAAGATCTTCTAATTCTCAAAGAATGAAAACTGTGAATGAAATATTGAAACACCCAATGCTGTGGCGCCTTCTACGCCTACGATGACCTTGTTGATCCCACTCTAAACGTAAATTGGCTTACTGTGTTCACTTCTGATCAAATACTTTCACCTTTTTAATTTTATTCAGCTGCAAACTTATAACTTTAAAACAACTAGTATCTTTGCGAGATTATGATTATTTTATTTAAATGAAGATACACAAAGAAAATAAATACAGTTATTAATGCAAAATATGTATACGAGTTAAGAAGAAAAAAAGAACAGTTTTCAATTGGAAAGAGGTTTGGTGGTTACACAGTTAATGAAGTTATAATAGTATATCGAGAGAATTTCATTTTGCACCAAAGATTGCTTACGAACAGGATCATGACTCTCATAAAATGCATCACTTTCTTATCCTTTGGATTAAACGATAAAGTGGGTCTCACATGCATCCCACGCAACATTACTTCGACAAACAAATCAGTGTAGGTCGTTTACATCAATGCCTACGCATGTCACTTCGCGCTAAACGGATGTTCGTCCATTGTGCATATTTTAAAATACATAGAATTTGCGGAAAAAATTTTTAATGAGCTCCTGCTAATACTAACCTTGATATATATTCGATCTTGTTTAACATTAGTTAATAATGAGTGTTATTTCGTACTTTCCAATGCACAATTTCTCTAATATTTACTTTTCTGATAATATTCTGCTATAGTAATATTGTACTAGTAAATAAAAGCATCACTGCGAGCCGACTTGACACTGCGAATGAAATGTATTAAATGCAAACACTTCACGTTTTGTGTTTATTATTATTATTATTATACAATGTAGTATATTTATCTGATACAATAGTACTAATATATCAATTTGTCGATGGCTTGAGCTTCTTAGGTGAAGCCTTAGAAGACCTTCTTTCTT
>JAUESI010000010.1:10885986-10904323 GCA_032275145.1 Synergus laeviventris | reverse complement strand
ATTTTTTAAATTAATCAGAAAAGGCTGGCGCTTTTTAAGTAGTCACATTTTATGCTCATATCGTATCCGCAATAATTGATATGTACGAAGCGAAGTGAGAATATTAACTGCAAAACAATTGATAACTCATCAGACTGGTATTCATACGTTCTCGGTCCTAAGTTGGATTGTATATAGTTTACATTCATTAAAATATTTAAAACGCTCGAATATTTTACCCCAGGAAAGCAAATGTCGAAGAATAAATAAAACCTACACAAGTGCAATCTTGGGTACGTGATGTTCGTGAGAATTGGCAAAGAATTAAGTTTTAACAAAGTTCAGTGCACTCGAGATCGCGTCGACAAATTTTACAACTAAAAAGTATTAAGTAGTTTTAAAAATTACTTTGAAAAATGTAATCGTCTCCCCATGGTATATTCGAGAAGTGTTTAAGTTTAAGTAATGAAGACACTTCAATCTTGATATTTTCAAATAAAGAAATGAAATTGAATACGGTTTTTAAAAAAAGAAGAGTTTTTCACTAATGAAACCATCAAAATTCACTCTCTATCTTTGATTTTTTTGAAAGGTTCGAATAAGAGGCTGTAAACTTATTAAATTGGCATAACAAGCCAACAAAATTTGTGATTAAGATTATTTGTGATTACAAGAAAAGATGTTCTAAGTTCTCTGAAGAGGATCCCTGCGGCTTGCGTCGGCATTTCGAGCTCGAGCCTAAAAGTCCTCGACTTGTTGGCCCCACACAAAACCGTACAGGTCGAAGGTCCAGCGCGGTACCCTGTGTACGATGTCATGCGATACGTCGCTCGTGTGTTATGCGATACCGGAATCCGTTGTCTTCTGCTCTATGGAACTCGTAATACTGACATGACTTGCCTTGCCTTGGTAGGTTTGCATTGAACGAAAGAGTGAAAAAGACGAGGCAGAACTTAACGTTAGATAGTCAGAACTAGATCTCAAATTTTACTCAAATGGAGAAATTACTAATTTAGAATAGTCAAATCAATCATGGATCCTTCGAAGGAACCTGCTGTTAGTTTAAAAGTTGATAAATTTCTTTAGCTTGAATAAAAAATTGATTCATATAGTAGTTTCATCAAGAATATAATTATTGCATTTAATTAAGGTTGAATAAACACAGCCTCCGTCTTTTTATTGATATGGATAAAAGTATAAGTAAATGGACAGGAAGCGGGCGTGTCCAGCTGACAGCATTGCTAACTGAAATTCAGTTGCTGTATCAGTTGATGAGACCTGCTTTCTATTTGCGCACCTCGAGTTCCAATTCATTAAATCATACACTAACTGGGCTTTTATGTCATGCAAAAAAAGAGTTTTTCGTCAATTAAATTATTGTAATATTTCCTTTAGGCATTCATATGCTTTCATAAACTTTCTTACAAAACATAAGGATGCATTTTACATATTAATAAGGATGAGTCATAATAATAGTGTTTACGTAATGCACATAAGCGAAATCACTCTTCACTCTTCCCCTTTTCACTTCTTTCCACGGGCAATTTTTGAATGTGTATTCCCTGTAGCCTGAATTTCAAGATCCGTGAGTCAGCTCGTGACCAATGTAACACCTCAACCAATGTAACGTTTCATGACTCTTTGCTGTACGTATTCACGCACATGCATACCTCAGTGACCAAAACGATCGGTCAGGTACGACTTGTCTCCTGTCGGCAGGACTTTGGGTACACTCGACATGCCACCAGCGGGACGTCCCTGCGCTCAAGTACATAACAAAGATAAATTTTTCACGCGCATTTCTACCTCTCCCAGCCGATTACCACATCGACAAGGTAAGTCTTCCTTGTCGCGCACATTTGCACGATTGTAATTGTAAAAAGAAGAAAAAGAAGATGAAAAAAGAGAAACCACTTTCAACGCCTACAACTCTTAAATGACCCTAAAAATCTTACCGAGTTTATAAGATAGGAACAGTGGTAAGTCGGATGGTCAAGAGATTTCAAAATGAGGATGAATTCCAGTGAACCATGAATCTCTAAAGTGAAAATTCCCTCAGAATTGAGAGAGGTAGGAATGAACTCTAATATATCACAAGAAATGATCTATGCGAATGGATGAGTTGATAAATAGATTTTTTGCGTTAGGTGACGATAGTAAAGTTATGCACATGTCATTGTTATATGGTAGGTATAGTGTTCGTTTGTACTTTGGAGGAAGCGGCGAGTAGCTATCGCACATGAGCATTTGCGGTAGCGTTCTATGCACTCTCGCGGAATAATGCGTGTTTATCGCGGCGGCACTGCTTTGAAGCGAGCCATTGCTCTTTACTCTTTCTCTTTCTCTGAGTCTTGGTAACAGTAGAAGGAAGAAGGGCTCTGGGCTCTGGTACCAAGTATACCAAGTATACCAACCAACCCTGCAGATGGGTAAGCAGATTTACATACGGTCCAACGGCCTGCCGCCCTCGCTGCTGCCGCCGCCGCCGCCTCGTGCACTCGCACCGCGTGCACTGCTCTTATTAAGCGCACGTCGCACGCACGCACACGCGCGTGCTTTATATTAAGTACACCCACGTACGTGGCATGCACTCCCTGGTCAACACACAGGGAGATACAGAAGCGCCGCGCCGCGCCGCACCGGGACGCATACCTTGTTGCGCAAACAATACGACCGCCCACGTACGAGATATCTCGTTTCATTATTATCCCTGACCGTTCTTCGTTCTTTTGGACCTTTGCTTTTTTATACCGACCGCGGTGTAGAAAAAGACGGTCACGGACAGACTCCACTAACCGAAAGAAAGACTCTGATGGGACGAAGCCACGCTTTATTAAGCACAATTGTACTTGTGGGTAGTTCCCCTATCTAATGTCTTGGATTTCCAATCAAGACTCTATGGACCGGAACATAAATTAACTCGCCATTGCAAAAAAAAAGGTTTTATTTATTAGGCGAATGTGGAAACCTCGGAAAAGAGAAGTAGAAAAGGGTTAAAAACGGATAGTGTTTGGAAAAGGTTGTTGGAAAAGGGGTGTGCAAAAAGAGTATTGGAAAGGAGCTTGGAAATGAGATTCAAAAAGAAAAATTGGAAAAAGGGCGTGGAAAATTTATTTCCAAAAAAGGTTTGCAAAAGGAGTTTGCAAAGAATGTTTGGAAAAGAAGATTGTAATATGAGTTTGGAAAAGGGGTTCCTATACAATATCTAGTTGTATATTTTTCTTTACTTGTAAATCTGCTCTGGGTATACTATTGCTACAATTGCATATGTTATTACGTGTGTGGAGAAATGCAACGCAGAATGCGATTAGGGTCGGTTTCTCGGCAAATCGGTTTTTGGTTCATCGTTGGCAATGGCTAGTTAAGATCCTGCGGTTGAAACATTGGGACGAGAAGGCATTCGAGTTATGCAGATATAGTAGCTTCTGAGAGATTGCGGTGAATTATGTCAGACGAGTAGTGCTCAAGTTTACACCGCACACTCAAAAAGATTTGTATTCATAGTTACATTATATCAATTATAAATTAAAAATTCGTTCCATAAATGTGTTATCGAGAAGAATTCTAAAATCAATAAAATAGTTCATCAGAATCCTAAAAACAGCAAAAATGCAGGGTTGCAGACCTGCATTTCCAAGAGGACATTTCAGTCATCAAATTTTCAGAATTCGCAGAGAACAGATTTGAATACACTTTTTCGTCTCAATGCGGTGATATAAATATACAGAAAGGAGGAAAAACGCATAAAACGAGTTAAGCACAACGAGACGTGGCATTAATTCAAACTGTTTACACAACGTGGCCAGTCTTAAACTAGCCTCGAATTTCTACGGAACGTTAAATTTAAAAATATCCAATAACAGCGGTCATAATTATGCACTGTTACGGGTAATCTCTAAAATGAATGCAAGAAATATTTGTAAGAAATAGTTCGAGAATTATTCTCTAGAAAACAAGAATGAATGACTGAGGAACCGCGAAGAGTGATTGATAACCATGTTTATTAAGGTTCGTACTTGCGGTCTTTCATTAAAGCATCGCCCATAGTACGATTCATCACTTCTGAGCGAATCATCATGTACGCCTGTACCTTTTCGGCAGATACGTTCTAGTCAATCGACTTGCTTTCACAAACTTATCAGTGTTGTGTCGACAATTGGCGAAGAGCCAATTGCTCCATCTAGCCTTCAGAAATCAGATGCAGTATAGATATAATAGTATGAAAGAATATACCAGAAAAGTTTTTCAGAGATTTCCGCTTTCTTTTTCTTAGCATAAATGCTATTAATATATTCTGCAGAATTAGCTTCCAGTACAAACAGCGTATTATGCTGTTAGTTATTTAGTCTACAGGTGTCATAATCATCTCCGAGTTCATTATGCGTGAATGTACATCATCCAGTTTAGGCGAGTACACCACTCCTATAGTTATGGCTCATTCCCAGACCAGCAACTCACCTAGCGTCGGCAACTGCTAGCAGCTGTTGAGATTAAACTCATATCTTACAAATTTTAAATGTTCTTGATTTCCTCACTAGACGAGTAGACGCATATGTTAATATCATAATTAAACTTCTATAGTCTACCTTTATTTTATTGTTTTTTATTTCCCATTATTCTTTACCTGAAAAATGTTTCTAATTCAGCTTTCAAGTCTACAGTGTAAAATTGCAAAACAGGAAATATGCGGCTTTCTAGTATATTGTCTCAAGTAACCTACTCTAATGGACTTGAGTGGTAACTTATGGAATCAAGTCTTTGGTTAATTAACACCGGGATTAACGGTCTTTAATTAGTTATCTGTAAAACAGCTATATACTGATTTGAAATCGCACAGAAGCGGTCAGCCTCTTCAGAATGTTTGCAAGGGTATGCGAGTCGAGACACCATTAATCATCCTAGGTCCCCTAGTTAGTTCTGCAACTACAATGTTGAATGTCTCCACGTGCACTATCCTCCCTCTTTCTTTCGATCGTAAATACTTAGTTGAATGCGAGTGATACGACGTCGACGACGTTCACGACTGGAGAGTTGAGCCGTGAATCCAAGTTTATCCGCGTTCTATTATGAACTACCTCTAAGATGCAGCTGTTAGCCCCGTTTTCCCCATAGACATAGTTCTTTTCTTACCACGTTTTCCGTGTATATGTCCGTCCACCGTTAGCGAAGTCGCATCATACAGCATCGATATGCTGCACAGAAGAGAGACAGACACAGCGAACCAGATTAATAAGATGGTGGTAACATCTCTCGCTGTTTGGAAAGACTTAGAATACTGCTAAAAATAGATTTTAACGGCAGTAGGGCACATAATCCACCAAAAACTTGGTTGCTCTTTGTAAACTCGCTTACAGGCTCGAGTTCCGACGTGTGGAATTTACACGCAATGCATATTTACTTATAGCGTCCAAAACTTTGGCGCCATCCTGAATTATTCTGATCTTAATCCTTTGCCATTGACGTTCATTGTCATTTTTTCGTGGGAAAGACTATCTTTAACTTAGCAGACATTATGACAGTCTGGTGAAAATGAAGATTATAAATTATTTTCATGCATCTCGCAACTAATGTTCTCTGCTTACTTATCGCAAAAAGAACTGTGCCGAAAATCGACCGGACTTTCATACGTGTGCATTTACTCTTCATGGATAAAAGTCGGTCTCTTTAAACATGTGCGATTAAAAAGTTTCTCTCGTGCCCTCGGTGAGATTAGCGTTGCTTGACCAATTTACGATGGGCCGTTTGCCAAGGTGTGATATATGAAGCTGTCACAAAGCCGCCAGATATTATGACTGAAAGTGTTGGAAATATTTTTCCGCGCCGAGAAACTTCATATATTTGACGGAGAATTTTCCGGCTAATAATACATATAAAGCGTATGGAAGACTAATTGTAGAATAGCGAAAACAATTTGTAACATTTTTTATCCAGGGATTTCATATTTGAAGAAGTGGATGCAATAATAAAATGAAGAGTTTTTCAGTGCACTCGAGGGCGAATAAGAGGAGTAGGAGGATGCAAAAGACTGAATCCGATTCGTGATCGTGCTGGAGGATTAGCTTTGTGGCTACGTTCGCTCCTGCATGTGAAACGACAAGGTTGCCAGGATGTAACAAACGACTCGCAAATCCTCCCTGTCAATTTAATCTCGCCTCGAATCCCGGAGAAATGTTAATAAGGCCCTCACTACCGTTTCTTGACCACTGCCGCGCGCGCAGAGTGCATCTATGTAGGCTGCAAAGCACAGTGCCGCATAACACTTTATTTTCGCACTGCAGAGATATCGCCTCGCGGTTAGCCGAAGGAAATTGTGTGCAAAGTGGAACTATGCTTCCCTTGGGGATTACTCCTTTTTCACCCTCTGTTCCGCCAACACTTGAAGACTCGAGAGCATTTGCACAATTTATTGCGCCGTACGCGCTGGTGTAAAGAAATTATTCTTATGTATGTTGTATTGAAATTACCGCAGTATCTTCAATTTCTGTCTTAGACGATAAATACAATCCTAATTCGTCGGGAGACCAAGTCTCAATATTGTATAGGCAATTGCACGAAGTAGGGATTACATCTTCTTTATATATCGATTGAAGCGAAACATAAGATGCTATTAAAAATATGTTACATATACAGAGGCTATTGTTAGATTAAATAAACAGCGACAGATTACAGACAAACAGTATTTAGTTTTTAATGGAAATCGTATCCAGGTCAGTCTCAATAGATGTTAGTTATCTTGAAAACGGGTCTCTTACAGCTTTTTGCAGTAAAGGTGAAATTATCTTACATTAATTTAATGTACTCTCCAATTATCTAGTTAAGTTTCCCGTGTATGACTTTGCCTGAGAAAATCTGTCTATTGTATCTCGACTCGGATTAAATTTTTGCTGGAATTGCTGTCACGAATAATCTCCAGTGGCTGTTAGCCTGCTGCCTTGCTACTAGAATTGTGCTTGGTTTTGTAAAACTTCGTGCGAAACATTCATTAACATTCTCTGTGCGCGGTAATGATTCTACGCAAGAAACACTAAATTAACATCTGCGGTCATGCTCATTGCTAATGTCAGTTTAGTGCCATAGCTTCGAAAATGAATACAGCTAAATTTACGAAGCGACTAGACTTCTTATCTATATTAAGTCTATAACAAAAAAGACAATAAAAAGCTTATCTATTCCAGGTAGTTTTTAATCGATAGAAATTTTCAATCCAATTCGTTGTAGTTGTCAACAAGTCATTGAAATATGTATGTACATGTTTATTTAGCGTTCAGTTTCTTAACGTCGAAAAATCAAAGCTGGGTGTCGCGTTCGGTACTAAAGTGGGCGAGAGTAAGTGAGGCGGACGTTTTGACGATCGAGCAGAATCTCCGAGAGTTCTTATCGTAGGCGTTTCAAGAACGACTGACTATTCCGAAATCACCATTGAAACCGAGGCAGGTAAACCTATAAGAAAAAAAAAGAAAAAACAAACAGTGGGCGATCAATCCAACAAACAGTAAATGGGAAGCACAATCAGCGATTCCGTAAACCAATCTTGGTATAATTTCCAGTAGTTTCTATGTCAAATGTGCGGAAGATGTGATGTATTTCAAGTTTCGTCATTCCGAAAGATGACTTGTTTATTGCTACTTTATATAGAATTGATGTTTTTTCGACCTGGAGGGAAACACCCTACTAAAGAAATCAGCTGGGTCGAAGAGTGAATCAGCTGTTTCTTTTAAATTCTGCCAAGCTTCTTCGGAAATCCGTTCCGACTTCCTTTGGGCGCATTCGGGAGTCGAAGCACGCGTCAATCTTTCTTTTCCTTCTTTCTCTTTCTCTTTCATTCCACTTGCATCATTTGTATATCGCGTGATTTCATCTTCGAGTGAGCGAGACTTTTTGTACTCTGAAAACGTGTTATCATTTTTCATTCGACGGAGTTTCGGATCGTTAAAAAAATTCGATCTCAGACTTGACAACTTCGATTTCAAGTTGCGATGTAATTTAACATATGGCTAAACTGAAAAAGAGGAGTGAAAACGTGGGTTGCAATGTGTAGATGGACGAAATCGATAAATTTTAAGTCACTTTCGAACTGATGATACCCGGAACCACGTTCCTCCCTACATTTTTTCAAAATTTCTGTGATGGGAATCACTTTTTCTAGTAATTGCTACTTAACTATTTAATTAATACACAACTGATTCACTCGAGTTTCAAGTGCGTATTTTTTCTGTGACACAATAACTCAATCTTGTCTTTGAATGACTTTTTCAAGCACGTGAAGGAAACGTAGCAACTGAAGATGGCGTAGTAGATTAGGTTCATGTACGGTCAGACACGTCGCTAATCTCGTTTCGAATGAGGCCATTATCCTTGAAAATATCCTTGTAAGACGAAAACGGTCAGTAAAAGTCATCATGTAAAAAACATAGAAAAGTTGAACATCATTTTCCTGAAATCCCAAGAAATAACGATCTACCATTTCTTCAAGTTTCAATAAAGAGCAAAGGCTGCAAAGAATCTAGTTTAGAAGGGTCAAGTTTTGTTATGAAAAACATCACAATAATAGGTCTTTATCAAACGTTGCTTCGACGCGACGGTGACTCGAGGCACGCGCCCATGGGTTCTCGCCTCTTTTTCCCCTCACCTCCACCTTGCCATGGATCTCTTAACGTACACGCAGACAAATCTGTGCGAGGACTCAGGCCCCTTTTCCTCCCACTCAACACTGGCCACGGTAAGCCTCAGGTCGACTCGTCTCTCCCAGTCAGTCTTTGCATCCCCACCAACGCACCAACTTCGTTCAGGGTGCTTTTGAGGTTGATTAGCAAGCAAAATTGAACGTCGTCCTTATCTTGATAATAATCATTGTCGACGTAAACCTGCTTTCGAAACATAAATTAAATCTAAAGGAGAAACAAAGAGAGAGAGAGAGGGACCGTGTCCACACATACACACGACGTTGGTCCTACCTCCCGCAGGGTCCGTCACGTGGCCTGTACTGGCTGCTCGCAGCGCACACAACTTCAGTCCAAGACGAACCGAGCCGAGAGACCGGCTGCAGATCACACCACTCAAGTACGGATAAGTCGATTTCCACTCGACCCGGTCTCGCTCTCGTCGATACATGTGTTCTGTTAAATCATGCAACTTTATCCGCGACGGTTTACAACAAATTAGTAAAGTGCTACCAATTTTCTATAGATGATCGTGAGATATAAGCAATAGATTCTGTTACACAACCAAAAAAAGCTCCCCTTCCACTCTTCCTCGGTCTATTTTTGATCGGCTTTCCACTTTCTTGCCCGCTTCCCGATTGTATTTTTACATCATTGCTCCTCCGTGTCTTCTCTTTCACCTTCTGGAAAACAGTTTCAAGTGTGGATTTATGTGCCTTTAAGTGACAAAGTGTAATATTTGATAAACAGTGTTGTGCAATTTTTGGAAGTACTGCAAGCGATCCAAAATCTAACGTGCACATGGATTAAATATAATGGTGCGAGTCTTTTCTAGAGCTTATTGCACTTTATTTTGGATAGAATCATTAGGAACACACGCACCCGTCTTTATAAACACGTGGCTAGTGGTCAAACAAATCTGAGGACTAGAATCTTATTATCTTATTCTTTTAGTTCTGTATCAAATCTAAATCTCTATTAGTGATTCAATTTGTCTGATATTTGACATATGACAATCGAAACTTGTGATTTATTCATTAATCATTCGTGACAGGCTTCTCACTCGATGCTCAATAAAAAAAATGTTCAGTTGGCGAAATTAGACTAATTAAAATTGAGAGAATATACTTGAATATTTTTGTGTAACTATTGTTTGGAAGATTCGCATTGGAGAACAATTAATGCTCGGGAATGTGAAACGCTTAACAATTCATTTTTATTGAGCATATCTTTAAGACTCTTAATAATATAAAACGCGTGGGTGCTTAACGAACGCCCGGAAATTTTAACCTTCTTCCACGCCTTTATAATGATTACACGTATTTGTTTTCGTCTTCGAGCAGTCATCAGCTTAATTAGCCGTCTTTAATTAGATGCGCGTGCGTGGGTTCCTATCGCGACACAATTTTTATTATATTTCTTCTGGAATTAAAGAAACTTCTTTCATTTTGTTTATTCTGATCAAAATACAGAACAACAGGCTTTAATTTTTAGTAGCTCATTATTGAAATAGATTGACCCGATGAATTCAAGGAATGCGATTTATGGAAGGCTGCCTTCTTTAATTCGTCTACCTAATTTATCTCTGAAAAAATAATATTTTGTCAATAAAATATTTCAGAAACCTGTGAGTGATATAGTCCAAGAAAATCCGGAGTTTACCGTTTCAATCTTCTAGTCAATTGGTAAAGAAGAAAAAAAGTCCTGTGATATATTGATCTATTGTGAGATTGAGTTTTGGGGTGAAAAATAAGAAACTGCACTCCATTTCACAATTGTACATTTACGGATATAGATTAAAATGTGCGGATCGGTTGTGAAGTGAATCTGACATCGTGACATTACGATGAATATGTGTCTGGCTCGCTGAAAACAATTATCTATCAGTTAACGAGTCGACACATCAAAGAGTCATGGTTACCTTGGATACCGAACAGAAGCCTGAACGGCAGCACTGCGGGCGTCGAATGTGTGCCATTTGCAGACGCATCAAGAGAGATAAAGGTAATTGGCGTCATCGCTTACGTATGATTTAACCCTTAAGACACTGACTTCGATCTTTCGTTTTAATTCGTCAGATTATTTAAAAGAATTTTCTAATATACGAGCATTGTGCATATTTACAAGGAGCCTATCCCGGTGCGCGTTCGGAGACTTCAATGCGTGGTACAGTATGCTATAACGCGCCATGTTTCTGAGAGGAAAGGCTGTTCGCGCAACCATGATAAATAATATTGATAGATACTTAGATCACGCGTTAGTACTTTTTCTAAAAAAGTAAAGAAATCCCTTATTGAAGGACATTTTCGTTGTGTGCATCTACATTTGAGGAGGTCACTTGGGAACCATCATATAGAATTTAAATAAAATGGAGTTATTTTAAGTTGATTTCTTTTTTTGTTATCTGTTGAGCAGTCCCTTGTCTTGAGATAAACACGAAAGAAGTGTTATTACCAGTCTGTCACTGAATGACAAGTGCTGTCGAAAGCACGAGTATAGATAAGAGGTGTATCTACTCAATTCATAACTAGGCAACTTGTACATATGCATGAGCCGTACGCGTGGACATGGTGAAAGTTGAATTTATGAATGAACGAAAGAAGGAAGGAATGGATGGGGACGAACGAACCAAGGGCGAGCGTGGGCGATGGACCCACGCTTTATCATAATCGAGACCTCCGAGAGGGACTAGTCACGCTTGCTGCAAGAGCCACACGTTGCATGCCTACATATACACTGTATTTGTGAACATATCCCTCGTGTATGTAATCATAAACATTGTACATGTTCACATAAACATTTACATATATTAGCGTTTGTCATAGTGGATGTAGCATAACGCGGTGCAAGGTTGCGACTCGCGACGTGAAGTCAAACAAGTATTGGTATGTCTGCGACCTATCGATTACCCGACTGCTATGTGTACTATGTACATGTAGGTAAATGTAGGCGAGATAGCTCTGTTGAATGAAATAATCGTGCGGAAATTTCGAAACAGCCTTCCATTCATTTCCTTACGAGCATGTCGTATGATCCTTCGAGGACATAATCGCCCTTGCGAACAATTTCCAAGTTGCTGCAAAAAGTTTGGTATCGAGTGCTTGATACACTTTGTTGTGTTCTACGTTCCTTCACTCTACTCTTTTTTTAAAAACAATTGCAGTTGATTGCATCATCATTCCCTTTAAATGATGTGTGTGCATTCGCTATGATTCCACAAGATATTATTCTGCAGTCTGCGATCAGAAAACCGCTATTAGATGCTACGAGTGGGAACCGAGAGGACTTGGAATTGTTCCCTGAATTCACCGTGCATGCTCCAATGGTTTCCCACAGTTTCAAGTTAGAAGAAATAAACTACTAGCGTGGATTAAACATATCTTAGTTTGTTAACTCTACTTATTCTGCAACGATGAAAGGAAAACGAGTGGGATATGATGAATGACATCTAAATGTGGTTTTAAATGTTAAATTAGGGGCTTTCTTGAAACTTCTATAATAGATTATAGATTGCAGCTTGGTGAATCATTCACTCTATCCGAGATTAAGATTGAACTCATCCTGTCATTACTATATTTATCTTGTTATTATAGTGACCTCTCATTAGGTTCCTCTCTAGGAAAATTAAGCTTTGACCGAAAAATCTGATTCTCACAAATAACTTGATCTGTCTCGAGTGAAAAACGACTTTCTATGGAGCAGCTCGCGCCATCGCATCAATCCATTTATCACGGTATCCTTTTAATCTTGGGTTACTCAGTGCATGCACGAGCATTAGTCGAGATCATGACGCAACCCTGTCTATCCAACGAACGATCACACATGCGTGTACACAGAAATCTGTGACAGTGCCTTTGCCACACGCGTAAGTCAGTAGTCTAGCTCCACACTAGCAGGTTGCATGCTGCCACGAGTTACAGGTTTCCAAAGTTGTCTTCAATCCGTAGATGATTATGCGACCGGTCTATTTCTAGAATCACCATCTCGGTAGACATACTAATTATTTTTTATTGGGTCCTCTGTGCTGCAGTACTTGCCTTGGTGATGAGCGATTGGTCGAGTATCGCGAGGTCGTGATTGGTGCGGTTGAAGAGAGTGAGAGAGGAGAAATGTGAGGAACAGAGAGAGCGACAAAGAGCCCGAAACAATTGAGATTCTGCGTGCACGTCCGATTCAAGGATGAGGGTTGAGAGGGGGTTTATAGGTGGTGCGACGAGTTGGAGGGTGAATAGGGAGGAAGAGACGGGAGGGGCTGGCACACACCAGTGGCATGCACCTGTGCATTGCCGCCATATATGTGGTCTAGAGTTATGGCGTTTTTCCCGTGACGATCGTATCTTACCCGCGAAACCAAGTCCATTTCTGGATAAGAGTTGCTCGGCACGAAGCAATATTAAACCACGGAATACATAAGCATGAACGTTGAAACGCGAATTAATTGTCCTGCGAGGGGAAGAGTGTCTGAGAAAAAAGTGACGAGATGACGACAACAACAACAACCAGTATTGCAAGGTCTATTTATTAGACACGCCACGTTGCCCACGCAACTTGCAAGGGCTTTATGCCAACTTGCTACTTGCAGCACACAATTTCTTCACTCATCATAATTGTACCACACACATGCATTCATTCCTTATTGTCACCTGAATCGATTTATTTTGATTAAAAAGAGCTTCAAGGCTAGATCGTGATGTCAGATTGATTGGGAAATGAAATAGAAAGCTCGCTGCGGTTTTGGCCAGGAGATTTTGGACGTTATATAGTAATAAGTCTTTTCGTACTGTGCTTCTAGTACTGGAAATCAGTGTAGAGATGTTGAGACGAACTGGTTTTGGGTTTTATCAAAATGAAAACATAAATAGCACAAATGAGTCGCGCTTATAAAAATCTCTTTGTTCCACTAAAACGTGCAGGCAATGACTAATCCTATGATCAAAGTCATCCAAGTTTGGGAAAGAAAGAAGAAATGAGTGAATCCTTGAATCTCGAAAAATAGGAAGCCTGAAAAAAAGTTTAGAATCGTCCTTTTTTCTCGAATTTTACACCTTCTGAACGTCTTCTGCACCCGATCCTGATGAGGCTGGTCGATCCTTGTGGGAGTAACCACTTTCCGACTTTCCGTGGGTTTAGCTGTCAAACCCACGTGGGCCGCCCACGCTAGGTAGATGTATTGCTGAGCCTGAGGCCCCGACTACATAAGTGAAAGAGAACGAACCAGACGGAAGAGGATAGCGAGAAAGATAAAGAGAGATCAAGAGTGTATATAGCTGCAGCAAAAGACCCTTCAGGTATGAAAGATGCGGCTTGCGACACAGGAAACAGTTTCACCTCGAGGGTTCCTGCCACGCTGCGGCAAGTCGCATCTAAGACATATGACTTACATGGGTGCGAGAAAGAAGCACGGGATCGTGCACATGTGCGGTCAGCAACGGCCGGGTAAACGACTTGTGCGCGTGCCTACATGAGTATGTATATGCGCTCATATGAATTTCGCATAAAGGAGAAGAGAGAGTCAGAGCAACCAAGTAGGAAAGCGTGGGTGCACATGATACATGAGCATTGAGCAGACACTCTTATGAATCGCGTTTTTCGTTGGTTCAATAGGGCTTTAGAGCACCGGGAAGAAACGGGCTTACACTTCTGTGTATGTATCAGTCGGAATTGTATACACTACTTATACGTTTGTACAAGATTATCGACATTATAAGTGTCGATTACAAAAGGACTTTCCTCTTGTCAGACACTATTTGCTTTACAATATTCAATTTATAAGCAATTGCTGTAAGGTTTCATTCTCTGAGAAAATAAATGATTTTGGGGTTCTGTGCATCTAGAAATCGAATTATGGGAGAGCGGGAGCTATCTTGAATCACCATCAAAATTCATTCTAAGAAATGATTCCAATTTAATTTAATTTGATTGAAGTTAACTTGAATTTTTATGTATGCGCCTTCTGGTCATTATCGGTTCAGATAATAAATGTAGGTTAACTTTAAAATCAAGTATCTTGGCAACATAAAATATTGTTTTAAAAATAATAAAGCTTATATAATACGTACTAAATTTTGCAGTTTGTGAACAAAAACTTTTGGAACACGATCAAATAGCAAATATCCCAATAGATTTGTGTATAATCATTCGGTATTAGACAGTAGTCATTTTTCAGATTGGAATTATTATATATTTCTTGAAAATTTCGAATAAAGTGATGGTCCATTTATTACATAACATGACACTTTTTTTTTGCCGATTTGTGGACTCTTCCTCCGCACTTGTAATGGAACTGTAACAATAGAACATGACACCCCCTTCCCCACTTTAAGTACAATTTTTTAACTCTACTAAGAAAAATAACTCCATTTAATATTAGGCTAATATAACGTATAGACAATTTTTAATATTTGTTCAAATTTAACTGCTCCAAAGGGTTTACTATTCGATGTGTGAGTGTAGATTTTGTATTATTTTCCGAGAATTTCAGAAGATTTAAAGGTTTTAAAATTTTTTTTTTATGTTGAGGGATTTAAAGATTTCAGATTACTTTCAAAGATTCAAAGCAATTTGCATGAGATTTGGAGCCATACATCGACTGAGAATTCCTCTTAGCATAATCTTTATTAACTTTAATTGCCAAATCAAAATTAATAGATTAACAAAATCAGCTTTTTGCTGTGTGTGCAGGTCTGTGTAGATCCATCAA
Source organism: Synergus laeviventris (assembly GCA_032275145.1). Taxonomy (NCBI): domain Eukaryota; kingdom Metazoa; phylum Arthropoda; class Insecta; order Hymenoptera; family Cynipidae; genus Synergus; species Synergus laeviventris. The sequence continues at coordinate 10,888,984 of JAUESI010000010.1, read as the reverse complement.
TCTGAACGAAATAGTCATCGTCTTGAAACAATGCCAATGTGTCGTTGTAGGTGAATTTACATGTGTAGTAATTACTATAGCATAGGTAACTGGGTTCACACTGTTGACTGACAATTAGGGTAAATTGATGCTCATGTATATACATCACCAGCATTCTTTGACGAATAATATAAAATTTATCTAACCATTTACGATTTACTACCACATTAGCAGACGAATTTTTTCAAGTATTTATTGATTCAGTGCACTTGAATTGAACTGTGGATGCTAAACCTTCCAAATGTAGTTAAAAACGTCCGTATTATTTGAGAATAACCCTCTCCAATACCTAAGAGGAACCCGTGCAATGAAGAATATTTTTTCACGGTGTACGCTTTTTCTGTCAAGTGAGGATCCCGACGCTGTAAAACTAATGGGTATCAATTTGAAGGAGATGTTGAATTATTGCAACAGTTTTAACGTAGTGTTCTCGGGAACGCAGCATTTCTTTCATTCTATATTTTTAAACCAAGTTGCCTCGAAAAAGCACCTCACGATGCTATTTTGAAACTGCGTCGAGTGATGCTTCAACGTGTTACGGCACACCATTAGCTGATATTCAAATACTTCAAAGCTGTTAAAGAGAATGACTTGAAGAAACTACAGCAGCTGCATATATTTCAACTATTTTTTACTACTAACTACTGATACAGTTCCTGTTATTATGTGTAACTGTTACATCTACGCATTTAGAACATCGCAAATGAATTTTTTAGACTTCAGTTAATCTGAGGAAGAGGTTGTGGATTATTTTTGACAGCTGGTGAATGTGATATATGTCACGAGCCGGTCTTTTTTGAAATTCAACATTCGCTTATCTGGTTACATCACAATGTTATTTACACTAGGAAGTTACAAAATTATGTAAATATTGTAGATAGTCCTTTGCGAGTTTGAAAATAGCCAAGTAGATATTGAAACTCTTGAAGACGTCTTTATGGAACGGTAAACTTTTCAAGCATCGTTCAGAATCCTTTTTAGTGAGAGGTTGCAAACTTCTATTAAAGAAGAATCTTCTTCGTATGAAAAAAGTATTCCAAGATTGATATAGCACTGCGATTTACGCAACATGAACGTCGCGAATGTAACCATGATTTATTTCTATAAATAATATATTTCGAGCTTGTTAATGATGCACAGTTACGAGAGCTTTTTTATAGACCCCTTGAAGTGTATATTTGCTTGACTACAAAATACAGATTTCCTTCCGCGGATTTTTTTCATTTGCACTCTTGCATTATTTGCTTCTATCAGGCAGAAGTGACATCGCATTTAAAATGAGAAAAACATACTAAATGTTGCCACTCGCTTCGTTGGGGATCAAGGGAGATTAAAAATACTGTCATCGCAGCAAAAGTCTCCGGGAAAAAAATAAACTTCGGTGGAGTGAATTCGAAGAAATGAAGACGAGGAAGATGATGAGATTTGCGGTTGTCGTGTAGCAGTGGCAGAGAGTTGAGGGAAAAATGATTTTATTACGGAAGAAAGTAAATGCCGCCTTCATTTCTAAATCTTCATCTTCTTGTTACTTCTGAGTTGAGAAACTTAATTTTAAACGAACGACCTCTTTTCATCCTAATACCGCATAACTTAAATCTAAATTAATTCTGATTTTAAGAAATGTTGAACTCTCTAAATTGATAAAATGTTAGAAAATTGCTTAGATTTTCAAGGTACAAATGTAAAAAAGTAAAAAAAAAATATGAGCAGGAAACAAGACTCATAGTTATTAAAGAAGTGAGGAAGAAATTGTTATTATGAGTGAAGTTAATTCGCGAGTACTGTGATGCTATGTATGTTATGCACTTTTAGTTGGACAACAAACTTTGCAATTCCGTTTCTATTAGAAGGCGTGGTTATGGGGCGGAGCAAGTTACTGTCGCGTTAAAGCTGCAAAACCTACATACACATAGTTTATACATACGCAGTGCAAGTTACTGTGTATGCGCGATCTTGCAGGTAGGAATCGTTTGTACGTGCGTAAATACTTGGTATGCGTATCGTACCATCGACGAATTAAACGAGGGAAGACGCTATCCATTTACCTCTCTCCTTGTGTGATTCCCTCTCTTTTCCTCGATTTGCACTCCCCAGACTGCGTAAAGAACAACTGCAGTGGCGATTCTCTTATCGGAAAACAATGGCGGGAAACGCGCATTCAAAGCGTTACCAAGTCGAAGTTTGTAAGTTGATATGTATTGCACTTAGCGATAACTAAAATCTCAATAAATCGCGAACGGATTGCAGAGAGAAGGCTAATTAACATTTTTATTACGGGAGGAATATTTTCGGCGAGATATGATCAACAATGGAAGACGGGCATTAATATGCAAGAATCTTGATGGGGTCGTTAATAAATAGTCCAAGTTGACAAATTATGAGTGGTATATGATAGCAATTTATTGATATTGTATATAGAGAGAGAATGTCTATAAACTGGAAGTTTGATCTAAGTTAGTGTATAATTTTAAGCATATAAAATTAATTAAAAAAAGTTTCAAAAGATTTCACAGGATCTCAAGTGATTTCAACAATTTTTTGAAGATTTTAAGAGATTTGACAGATTTTAAAGAATTAAAAATAGTTTCTTGAAAATATTTAAATTCTTTCGAGTTCTTAAAAATTCTTTGAGATCATTTAAAATTCCTTGAAATACTTAATAAATTCTTTTTAATGCTTTTGAAATTTTTTTAAAATTCCTTAAAATCTCTTGAAAATCTAAGAATTCTTTAGTATAATTAAAAATACCTTGAAATTCTTTTAAATATGTTTAAATTACATGAAAATCTTAAAACTCTTTTGAAGGCGAAGAGAGAATGTAGTAGTTTCATACTTCGAGATTGGTGGAATTTATTTTCTAAATATGTAATTGCAATCTCTTTTTTATCATGGGATAGGATTTAGTGGCTCACTTTAGAGCAAATGTCATGTAGATAGGTCTGGAGCAAAAGTCTTTTCG
>JAUESI010000010.1:10854632-10885886 GCA_032275145.1 Synergus laeviventris | reverse complement strand
CACCTTCATCTTGTTATGTGTCAAATATCTTTTGGGAGATGATTCTCCTTTTACCCTTGACATTGTTGATACTTTGAAAATGGAATGTGGAACGTGTATAGCTGACTATAGCTATAGATGCTAGAAAAATAATCAAATCTCACTGGCCCTCGCGGCTTCTTTTGCTGGTGCGATAAATTACAATCCTGTGCTATTCATTCGTTTAGTGGGTCAGCGGATGTCACGTGAAATCGCAAACGTTATAGAGTACACATCTACGTTTAATAAGAACTTTTATATGTATAATGTAACTATGTCCTAACGTCTCTAAGCAATTGTAATTTTTACTTATGTAAAGAGACATGTTGACAACATGAGTACATTTGTATAAGTGACTTTTTGTTGTTTAAGAACTACTCCTAGAAGATCATGGCCCAACGTGAATTGCACAATCGACAAACAAACAACGAATTCGTTTCAAAGATTGTGCAATGCATCTGTGAATTTATTCTGTCGTGGTAGTATTAAATTTTGCTTGTTTGCGTTAGCTAGGTCGTTAATTATGATAGCGATACCAATAAAATGATTCAAATCCGTGTAGTACAATGCGGATCAAAGAAATAATACTAGATTATCAGGTTTTGATTTCAAGTGTGTTTAATGTTTATTCTATGATCACTACAAGTATATAGTGCTGTCATGGGCTTAAAAATTGAGGTATGATGGATCACCATTATGTACTATAGAATAGAGTTGCCTAACTTTTTACCCATCCGCAAATCTTGATTAGAGGCATGTAACTAGGTCCTGAATATATTTCTCAACTACCAATCAGATGAAAACGAAGAAGAAGATCTGATCAGAATCTTACAACTCCAGGTAATCAATATCTAAATTGTCAAAAGAAGTCAAATGTACAAATGAAAAATTGATTTTCCCAATTATTCATAAGTCGATGAGAAGATGAGAAGATGAGAGTCGAATTTTACATTTGAAAAATGGAATGACAACCTGTTTATCTCTAGGCTCTCAAATCAAGTCTTAGGCTGAAATTTCGGCGCTGTTTAGTGAGGTAATTGAGGGTGGAGATGACAACAGGAGAATGTGAAAAGGAAAAGAGAGTGCATGAGTGTTGGTGGGAGAAAGAGACGAAACTTGGATGATCTCCGAGTCTCCGGGAGGCTTTATTTATACCCAAAGCTCTGTATTATTGGATCACCCCCGCGCGACACTGCCACGGTGTAAATGTGTTTTATGTGGCGTCTGTCTTTCTACTTTGCACGCCTCGGTTTTCTTGGTGAAGCGCGGCCTCAAAATAGGACAACTAAGAAGAGCATGAGGAAACAACCCAGAGTTCAATTCATTGCAACACTTTTTTCACCATTTATCACTTTTTTTTAGTCTTATTGACTATTTTCTAGATATTTCGATCACGCAATATATAATTTAAAAAATAATCGTCAAGTGTTTACATCCATACATTATGTTCGCATATAATTAACTTAGTGCGCAGTACGAAGTTGATTTGCATTGATGTTACATCTCTTAAAAATTCTTAAAATCCCTTTAAATCCTAGAAAGTCTCGCCACATCCCTTTAAATTTCTAAAAATTTGTCAAAAATTTAATATAATCAAATGTACTAGTCTTGAAACTGAAAACATTCGTATTTGAAGGGCCTAAAAGTGTTGAATTTCAAATTAGAATCATTTAAGTATTATAAATTGTCCATGCAATGTTTCGTGTATAATATTGATAGTATAATTGAATGGTTTGTTAAAACCTGTAAAAGAAAACACCTAATCACACGTGCATAAGTGCAATCGCGATTTGCTCTTGCATATTTGCACAAGAAACATTCGCCCGAGGTAATGACAGCAGCGAAATAAAGCAAGGGGAATGCGTGCAGGCGTCGTCGGTGTTCGATATAGGGAATTCAGTTCAAAGGAATGCAACGGGGGAGTTTGCATTCTGTGAATTGCGTAAATACTTATGGAGAATCTACTTACGGGAATACTGTATCGTTCTCCATGCAGAGCAACCCGCCAAACTCCAGTATTTATCTGGAATTAAAACGATAAACACGGTACGAGGTACGTAAATTGTATACGTTACCAGATACCAGCTCGCGGTTTCACACTAGTGGAGGAAAGAGATTAATCCTTCAGTAAAAAAAAATACAAAAATCGCATAAAAGTAGAGTTAAGAAATCGAAAGATGTGTCATTGTATATTTTTATGTTATGTCTGAATCACCCTTGCGAATCTGCATTACCTTGATCGTCAAATTCCATTTGCATCAAACTAAACTGTTGGTGAGAGAAAAAGGTAATTGCAGAAAACAATTTTCTTAGTGCAGTCGGTTACAGAGAGGGTAATTTGAATACAGAATTTATAAAAGTAGAAATCTTATCTTATTGACCTAGGAAACATTAACTTAGACTATTCTCTCACGCCCTAATGATGAAAAATTGAACCTGTGCTGTTTCCCACCCCTGGAGCTTTGCTTCCACCTCCCTCGTAATATATATGATGCTGTTCCCTATTCCCATGTCCACAGATACATCGCGTTGGATAACTATGCACGTGCACATGTTGCGGTGCTGAAAGTGCGTGTGTTTTGAGCTCGAGGGCCGTCTTAGCTTTGGTCTCGCGTATCTCTTATAGTAGCTCGTGCCGCTCTGGTCGTTAGCATCTGTCTTCTCTGGACCACCCTCTCGCCTCACTGCCTCTGTTTAACCATTTCTCTCCTTTTCCCTCCTTCCATAGTCTTCTTTCTTTCTAGTCTCTATGTCTTTCTCCTTCTCCTTCTCTCAAATGCGACCTCCTGCATCGCTCCTCTCCTTCTCAATCTTATTTTATCCAAGCTTGCCGTTCTTTGGCGGCTCCTACTGGCTACTGCACTTCTTTAACCTCTCAGAAAGAAACGCGTTATTTTTCATCTTTCACTTCCTTCAATAGATCAGTAATAGATCTTTAATCTCTAATCTAAAAAATTAATTAATTTACATATCTTTAATTCTGTTGCCGTTGATTCGTGAATGAATCATAACTCCTGCGCGGTATGTAACATATATTGTGTGTGTGAAAGCGGTTGCTGGTTATGCACGCGAAGTAGAGGCGACGAAGGAGTTTAACCCATTGGGATAAAATCGGGAAAGAGGAACTGATTGAAAGGAATACTAAATTAGATCAACAGAAAGTTGAATTGGTATTTTTTCTCTGAAATTGTGAGCTAGAAAAGGGTATATAAAATAAAAAAGTATCGTTTTTTTTTGCGGCCGACATTTTTTTATTTAATCTTTTTTTTATGTTAAATCCTTTTAATAGAGAGTATTTCACTTTTTTGTGGGAAAATGGGATTTTTTCAATTTTTAAACGTAGCTAAATTTGAAATGCTGAAACCTCGAAAGACGAGTAAAGAACAGGGTAAAGATGGAATAAGGAAGGACGGAAGGAAGGAAAGACGCCCGCGCCGTCTCTGGTCCGTATTTCTTTTTCGCGTTACGGCGCGGCATCCTTGTCGCATTGCTACCGCTTTGAATTCAGATTGCGGTGCGTTCGACTGGTTTTGTTTTCGGTCTTGAATTTATGCAATCCGCCCCGCCGTCCCTACGTATTTATATCCTTAGTTCCTTTGTGTGTTAATTTGTACCTGGGTCGAGGGGCGCACGCGTGCACTCGGAACACATGAAGAATGTCGTGTCTTCGTTTTAACCATTACTCCCAACTTGAGCAGTTCGTTAAGTGAATCATGAATTAGATTATTATGCTTCTGATGCATGAAACATTTCTGCATTGAAACCGGAATGACCGATTGTCATATTATTATGTTACCATTTTATATCTTTTCATTTTCGTTGTCGTCAATTAGTTGCCTCAGGCTCATGAAACATTTTTCTTTGTTGCAGCACTTAAGGTGAAGTTGATGCTGAGGCGACCAATCAATCAACTGGTCGCACAGGGAATTATGCCCCGTAAGTATCTTTCGTTTATACACAAATGCACATGAAACTTGAAAAATAAAGAATTCCAGCCTGCGCAAGTTGCAATTATACAATTATCAAAACAACACCCTTAGATACTAACTTTATATAGTTAAAGTAGCTCTGGAGGCAGTAAGAATAACAAGTATAAAATATGGCAGTGTTATGTGCTTCGGGACAATTTCACGACAAGATAGAAGTAGGAAAAATAGAAGCGTAAAACGTTGGAAGGTCGTTGAATCACAAATTGAGTAAAAGCTTTTTTCTTTGTTAACAAGTAAAGACCAATAAAGTGTTTTTTTAGAACTGGTAATGATTGATCCAATTATTGTTTAATTATGTCGAGGGATTACTCGGATAACTAGCTAAAGTATGTGGGTCTTTTAAATAAGATTAACGTCATCAATTATTGGTGGCCTCGATTAGTCTTTAATTGTTGGCTGAATTTTTTGTAGACTCAATGGAATGAAATGGAGTTTGATAGATAAGGATAATCAGTGTACTACTGAGGATAAATGTCTTTACACAGTTTTTCTACTTTATTACAGCTTTGAAGACGCCACCTGCATTTTTTGAACAACGAAAGCAGTTGGAGCGAGCGAAAACGGGAGATCTCTTGAAGGCAAAAATTCAATCAAGGCCTGGGAGAGACGAACTGGTGCGTCAGCACATTCTAGAAGACGTTGGACATGTGGATCCAAGCCTTGCCGAAAAGCAGCGAATGTTGAAGAAAGCGAGGCTAGCAGATCAACTTAATGATCAACTTAGTCATAGACCAGGACCTCTTGAACTTATCCGAAAGAATATTCTTCATACGGAAGAACCGATCGAAAGGGCAGTAAAAGGTTGGTGTTTGACAAATTTGAATACTTTTTTTGGAATATCTTTCCAAGGGTGAAATTATAATGGATTTTGCAACTTTTTGCAACTTTCAGAGGGTCACATTCCCTTCAAAGCTACCTGTGAGGGCCAAGTTACGAAGCCCCAACACCCTGACCACTATATAACCTTTGAAGACGACTCTCAAAGTTCCGAAGGAACGCCATCGCCTTCTTTGGAATCTAGGTCTGATGTTCTGGAAACTGCCGCAGCCTCCGCAGGAATTGTTACTGTTTCCTTGAGCATACCAACGACCGGTGGTGCTGTTGTTGTCACTTCTACGTCCCCTGTTTTCCAGCAAGCCTCGACAGAACCATCGATACAGACTTTTGCTGATCTATGTAATTCTGTTGTTGGCAACCAACAACAGCAGCATCAAGAGAGTATTCAACATAATCACCATGTTTCGACGCAGGTATACATCTCATTAATTCATATCACTAGAGGGATATAATATTATTGCAGTTTTTAATTTGTAGTACTTCAAAACTTAGTAATTTCTTAACCGTGAATGAAATACAGAAATTAATCGGGAACAAATTTTGTGCTGTTGTTTACAGGCAAGTCAAGCGAACGGACCCACGTCGACGCTTCTACCACTGGCACCAGCGCCGAGTCCCATGTCCCTGGGTTCGACGACATCCAGCCTGAGTCCACTTTCGAATATTTCGATAGCATCTCCTCCCGCTCCACCTCCTGCCGCCATCACCCCAAGGCCTCAACCGAGTCCGATCGCCGCCGCCACCGCCGCCTCCACATGTCAAAGGAGCGACGCGCCAGGCAAAGACAAGAATCGGAAGAAGTCCAAAACCAAAAGTCAACCCAAAACACGTACAATCAAGTTTCATGAATATAAAGTAAGTTCATGATATACCTCCATCTGTTTTTTCTTGTACAACACTTAATTGGTACATATGCATATTGTTTATGTAATACAATATAGTTATATTTAATGAATACATGCAGTCTTTCATTGGAGATTATGAATGAAACCTGTATAAATTAGACAATTCTGATCGTGAAAATAGAGTAAAAATATGCAAAGTGAAAAAAAAGAGACACGTAAGACCGGTCGGTGGATCTCCGCGAAGCTCTCGAGAGTCGAGATCGTATCGGGTGATTAACTTTCGCGATCTCGGTTCGGCTCCAGCCAGAGCTACCTCGTTAGGCCTGAGTAATTCGAGCGCTAATTGCACTTAAGAGGGAGGAAGCCGAGAGGAAGGAGAGCGCGTGTTGTCCCGTAGGTGCCAAACCCAACTCCGGTCCAACCGCTGAAGATGATATCGTGTGGTGAGAAAGCGTGCTGGACATTGGCAAAAGAAAATGAAAGAATGAAAAGTGCTGTAAAGAATACACTGTTGCACAGACATGCCGTAACAGCGTAACACTCAATGTCGGATTTCATTGTATCTACAAATTCATTTTACTTCTTCCTCGATACTTTTTCTTTTTCTCTTTACAAATACGTATATTTATTATGGTAGTTTGTAACGTGATAGAAATCTATATTTCAAGTACATATCTCCAATGGGACCAAATTCGTGGTTGTCAGTTTGAAAGTTCCTATCTCGAAATATACAGATGCACATCAATTTCAAAATAATTGGCTGAACAAGCTACAAGGATCTCTCTCGCGAATACATAATTTAATACAATTGATATGATGATAGGGTCCTCCAAGTGTCCAAAAGACATCCGTATCATCCATCCCACCTGGTCTCGGTTCGGCACCACCTGACGAAACCAGCTATGAGTTGTTACTACGTCAGCAGACACTCTTTCTCCAATGGCAGCTCGAGTTGCAACACAAGGTAAACCCCAAATAATGTCCTGAAAATATGATTAGTTCTAATATAGCATTAAAATGTTCAAACCCCCAATAATTTCAATCTTTCGCTTGCAGTTCCCTCAAATCATACTTCCGGCTTCACAGAAGCCTCTTAATCTTCCAAGTAGCGGAGCCAGTGATGCTGGAAGTGTCAGTGGCAGTAGTGTTAATGCACCCAGCCCTGCTCCCTCAAATTCCTCAAACAATCCTACAGAGCAACCGCCATTGAGGCCTCTAGGCAAATTAGAAGACATGAAAGGTGAATATTTCAATGTTTAATCTTGATCTAGTAATATAATCTAATCATAAAAGGTTATTAAGTTGACTTTCTCTAACCACGTTTTTAATTGCAGTGAGTGATCTCAAAGTTGAGCTGAAGAGGCGGAATCTTCCTGTATCCGGATCAAAGCCGCAACTAATCGAAAGATTGAAGCCGTTCACGGAATCTTCAAGCAATGGCTCCATGTTGAACTCCAATGGACCTCACGTTACTCACATGGGTCACATTTTGATGGATACCCCTGGACCGATGACGTTAGACGAGTCGAGCTCGCATGCCAAAAGTCCATGTTCGGTGCCTGTTAAGGACGAGCCTTATAGTCCAAGGATGGATTCACCGCATGGCAGTGAACACGACGATCCATTGAGCCCCCTTGGTGATGACATTATCAAAGAACAACGGAAACGTATTGAAGAATTGCAAAGAGAATTGTATAAGTCTCAACAGCAGCTTCAACAAATACGTCAAACGCAACCCGCGACTGTACGTGCCGAAAAGCTAGTCCTTCAACAGCATATACAGAATAAGATGCAGCAACAGCAGTTGGCTCTTCACTTGCAACAATTACAGCATTTACAGCAGCAGCAACAACAACAACAACAGCAGAAACAACAGCAACTGCAGCAGCAGCAGCATCAACAAACTCCACAGCAAGCTCAACAGCAAACTCAACAGCAGCATGCTACTTTCCAGCAACTCAACGCTAAGGCTAGTTTAGCAGCATATTTACAATCCCAGCCTAACAACAGCAGTGCTGTTTTAGACTCGGCAACTTTAACAGCGATAAATAATAAAAAAAATCAAGTAAAAAATAATACCACTGTACAGTTGCCTGCAGCAATAGTCCTTAATTTAGCGAAAGCGACCAAGTTGAACGGTTCGTTATTGGGTGCCTTAGTAGCTCAAGCACAAACGCAGCAAACAAATTCTACGACAGAAGATATTAAACCTCCTCCACCTGAGTATGACGAAGCAGCCAAATTATTAAAGGTACTATTGAGGTTCTTCTCATTCTTCTCATTCTTCTCGAAGAATTGTTTAAATTTTCAATGCTAGATACTGATGCTTTCGAAATATTTTTGCAGGTCAAGATAGAGCCTACTCAGAAGAGTCACATAAAGAGTCAAGTTGTCGATGACGTTTTAGAAATCTTAATAAAGAATGGAGAACTTCCTCCTAGTGCAGCACAAGATCCAGCAACGCCAACAACGCCGAATCGTCAGTTGCCTCAAAATCTTGTTTTTACAACCTCAGGAGAAAACTCGTCGCAGTCCTTAGTTTTTGCTGCAACGAGTCCAATTAGTCCAATCAGTCCAGTGGCAATGGATGTTTCTCAAGGCGTTTGTTCTAGTCCCGCGGCAACTTCGCCACCACCACCTCCGCCTCCACCACCACCATTACCTCTTGCCACGTTTTCGGTACAGTTACCGACTGCACTGCAACAACTTCAGGAACAGGATCGAGAGCATCAACAAGAAGATATTTCTCCTTTTAATGCAGATCTTTTATCCTCTGCTGAAGTCGAATTAGACGCCGCTATGCTGCTAAGTCCACAATCCATACAAACAGGTTCTCCTGATTCTCAACCTCCGCAAGAAGTAACGTCCTCAGATAATGCTAATCTAGACCTGAAGGTAAGGTCTCTTGTCAATCTAGAATAGACCCTACTAAATTGAAAATATCAGAATCTATAGTTCTAAATGCCTTAATTGAAGATTAAGATATTTTAACATAAAATTGTTTTTAATTATCGTAAGCATAAATTATTTACAAAGGCGAGCTCTTTAGACACTATATTTTTTATAAAAATCACCAAATTATTTTTCAGGAACTTGGCCTTGATTTGGAGACATTGGACACAATGGATTTTGGTCAGTTGGATTGCGACTTGGGTGTAAAAATGTCAACTCCTCAGGAGTTAATGGATATCGGAGATATGCCAATGGATATGGACGACTCCGACTGGCTCGATTCTTTGATGCCTCAGTCACCACCACCATCAATGAGCACAATTCATCGACCAACTCCACCACCGGCTCATACATCCACGAATGAATTCTACGATCCTTTGTTGTCTAACAGTCAAGATCCATTTGAACTATTTGGCATGGAGGACGCAGACTTTAAAATGTCTTCCGATCTCTCGTTAACCTGGGATAAAGTTGACTTCGCTACCTAACCAGAGGTGCTTCATCGATATTCATTCTTGTGTACTTAACTAGGAAAAATAATAGCAAAGACTTGATTGGACACAGTAATGAAGTTTGTGCATTATTCAGCATAATAGACTGGCACGATCATACATGTTCCATGCATCTAATTAAAAATTTTGCCACTTTTATATATTCTACCTAAGGTGAACTAAGCCAACTTTAGCAATTGAGCAGCTCAAACTGTAAAAGTGCATACTAATGTGTTTTATCAGGACATTGCGTTAGTGATTAGTAGCCTAGGGAGAGTGGTAACCTTGGGCTGTATAAAACTAGATAATTATAGAATAATTATCATAAATCGACTTAGTTTCAAGAAACAGAAGCAAAGCTTCATAGTTCCCGATAAGGATTACATTAATAATCATACCTTTAATTAATAAGTTATTAAAGAACCTATCCAAAACAAATGGTTCAATAGAAACAGAATTGATGCGGTAAGGTCATCTAATAAAAGTGACTCTATAAGTTGTGTGCGTTATGAATGTATAGAAATTAAATGGTGTTAATTTTCATGCAGTCATGATTATGATCCAAACTCTACCTGTATTTGTAGTCAATAACTGTACTCAATTTTTCTTAACCTGTTACTTTTCTCTGGTGCATTTTATTGTACCAGAGCTTTTCATTGAAGCTGTTGCTTGTAATAATGGTGCTAAAAAGTATTATAAAATCTAAATTTACAGGTAAAGGAGCGATCATGAAAGTGTCTGCAAAAATAATTAATGAAATCTACAAAAAACAACTCCAAAGATATCTTATCGCAGTTTGCAGCTAGAGCCACATATATATTATTTCACCTGTGTCTTGTTTTGCTTCAAATTTAATAACCACGGATAGTGTGTGCATCACAAATACGACTAAGTCATGCCATTAATCATACTTTCAGAAAACCCCTTACTACATACTTAGAAAACAAGGTTATTAAAATACTAAAAACTTACGTATAAACATTATTATGAAGATATGTTTTTGAAGCATAGTTCAAATTATGTAGCCATGCAAAAAGTCTCTTATTGAATTGGTTTACGAACCAAAACCTTCGGATGCGATACGAAGCAAAAAAAAACCTCATTGGAAATTAGTGAATCGCATTTACGAATAATCTCGCACTCAAAATTTAATAATTTTACTTAGAAGTTTTTTGCAGGAATCGATATGCACGAAAGATTCGAAAAATTGATTCTTTGCGATTAGATGAATTTTAATTGACAGACCAATATTTTTAAAAAACTGTTGTTTACTGAAACGATGAATATTAATCAGACTTTCGGGTGCAATTGCGTATATTCATTAAGAGCATGTGATGTTAGAAAGTACACTTTAATCAATATCGACTTGTACAGAGTATATGAATAGCGTAGATCTGGAATGGGTATACTGTGCATCATATACGGCATTGCGCGATTATTCGCCAGTTTTCCCTCATTAATTTTCTTGTTGAGTTGCGACATTCCATGTTTTCGAACTGAAATAAACAAGAGAAAAAGAGATTCAGCAATGTCCGTTTAAGACTTGATTATCAATATAAAGAAATGCAAGTGATAATGCAAAAATACGTTTTGTTGAAATTAACGTTTATGCTTATTGGTTTTCACTTTATGACTAGTTTCAAGTTGACAAAGAAAACCGGAAATTTTAAGGGTGTTGGGTTTAAGTTCTAACTGCAAAGTTCAAATTCCTCATTTTACTCAACGAATAAAAGAACTAGCTATCTTTTCGCTCTGTAGGCGTTTTTCGCTCTGAACCCACAATTCTATATAAAAAATTAATATCACTCTCTACAAAGCGAAAAAATATCTAGTTATAATATTTGTCGAGTAAATTGAGGAAATCGAATTTTGAGGATAGATTATCCAGGCTTTGTCAATGAAATAAAATGTAGGCATGAAATTAAACACAGAAATCACTGCATTTACGAAAAGAATACTAAAATTAAATTTGTTCTAGTGCGATTTGCGGGCCTATTCTGAAAATATCGTTTCATTTTTATTAACTCTTGAATTTTTTATGCATTTAAATCTACAAATTCTTTTCTTCTCAATGTGCGAACCATAACGTTGGAAGATTAGAGAAATACAATGTCAATGTCGAATGAAGCATATAGAGTCACAGAAATGAAATCCATTATGACGTAATTATCTATAATCAATGATCAAAAGGTGGTAGTAAAACGTAAAAGTCTTGTCGCTTGCCATCGCATATAGCTTCATTGCACACCTGAGATCATTACCCGTTGCCATGACAATAAAGGTTTTATTGTTCTGTAAAATTGTAAAATATACATACATGTAAGCATAATTACAGTAATACTTATAGGTATATAAATCGGAAATTTTTATTAGGATGTGCTAGGCCTATCACTACTAATTTGTTTCTAGCTTTAGGATTAAGTGCTTTACGATTATTATAAATGATTGCTAGATTCAGTCATTGTTTGAAGGCGAACCCTTATCAGTGAAGCTGTTTAACTTTTTGAGTGGGTGATACGGTCATGCCTGTATATTGATTGATTTCAATTACGACGAATTGATAATCATAAGTTATTTTGTTAGGCTGTGCGAATCTGGTAGTCTGCCGTGGGAGGTGCATGTCAAGAAAAATCGAATGAGAAATTTCGATATAACGCTTTGTGAATATTTACATAATATTATTGAAGAAAAAAGAGGCAAAAATAGAAAAATATTTTGTATGAGTATGTTGCAATGACGAAAAGTTGATTTTGTTGAGTATCTATAATTGAATTTAACTTGTACTTGTAATATTATCTAGTATTTACCGCTAGAGAGAGTGTTATTTATTTTTATTTGTTGCAAATTTATCGATTGCCTTCCATTTGAGTAAATAATAAATAAATGAATATAAATTTTGGTATACTCATTTACTCCCCTGATCCATTTCTTTATAACATAGAAGTATGTAAAATTAATTTCTAATGATTTAAAAGTTAATCCAAAATATTTTAAATCCCTTAAAAATTCCTTGAAATCAATTAAATTCAAACTCAAATGACGAAATGGCTATGCAGTAAAGCCAGTAGTAAAAACACAATATAGTAAGACATGCAATTTTGTTAAAATATATTGCCGGGCCATGCAATAGTCGTTCTACTTGTTACGCTATAATGTGTAATCTTTACCAGTTAATTTTAATTTTTCGGAAAAAGAAATGACATGTCTGACTATGGCGTGGATTTACTACTTATAAAGTAAAATGGGCCAGTTCAAGTAGTAAAAGTACGTCAAGGTCAATACATATTTAAATTTTTTAAAAATATATTGGAATAATCACACAGAAATTTAAAAAAAACCAACCCCGATTCAAAAATTATACATGAGTAGTGCGCACAAATGACCATGTAAAAATAGTCTAAAGTAGCTTCTCAAATTTCTTTTAACAATAATTATGATTTGTCGATATACCTACAGATGATAAACTAAAAACATTATTATCTTCCAGTCAATTTAAGTGATTGGAAATTCGAAATGACATGTCTTGACACTACGCACCTTTTACTACTTATGCTTTGTCAACCCAAGTAGTAAAAGTACGTCGAGGTACGGCATGTCAATTTTTTCGGAAATATGTTATTCAAGTATTATTACAGAAATGTTGTAGTGAAGCAAGCCAAATAACAAATAGTTGATACACATAAATATATATATATAAGCATCTAAATTATAATATGCTTCAATAATCCTCATGAATAGAAAAATGTACATAAAATTAAGAAATAATAAAAGAAATAAAATCTATGGTAACAATTTGTTTGAAAAGTTTCATATCAATTGTAACTTATGCAAAAATTGTTGTTAAATTACATAGATGGAGCCACTGTTACTACTTCTTGATGATGTTCGGATCAAACAATATGAAGTTAAAGAACCCTCGGTGTCAATTTTCTGGTGTAGTGACGTGAATTTCCGATTTTTTTGCCTTAGTGAATCTTCCAACCAATTCAAGTCCATCACAAAGAACTTTCTGAAGAATGGCATATTTCTCCTTGGCACCTGTAAGTAGTGACATTCTGACATTCTCTAATATCTAAAACCACGGAAACTGTACTATCTGACTTTATGCCCGTGCTTTCCATTAGTTTGGACTGGATTTCAGAATTATACTTTTATTTCAGGATTTTCATCCTGTGAGATATTACTAAAACTCAAGCAGAAAATGTCTAAATAAATGTAAATTGTTGACAGGAAGTGGAATTGTAGATATTTAAAAAACAATAGTAATCGCATTAGTTATGCATCTTGAGGGCATTTCTCCCTTCATATCTCTTATCTTCAAAAATCTAGAAGTTTAATTTTAGAGATAAAAGGATATTTAAATCATAGAAAAGCATGTTTCTTTTTTTAACTTTATGTCATTCTTTTTATAAAAAAAATTACATAATACGTAGGAGCCTGCGGTTCGCTGTCCGTTTCAGGCCGTTTGACGTCATTCAATACTGCGCCTGTCACATGTTTTGTCTGTAAAATACCTGAATGACGTCACAAATCGATGACGTCGGTACGTATCTTCCCGGCACATTTACTAAAGAACTGTTTACTCGCATCATAGAATAGCAGGCGCATGCGTGTTCTTTTTACTATTCATTCAAGCACATTTTAGATTAATTTTCGAAGAAAACTTTTCTTGGAATAATCTATTATGTCATATATTTATTAGGTAATATATTTATAGTGTGTACTGAGAAAAGTCCAGGAGTGGAACTTTAATGAGGGACGGGTTTCATATTTAGTTCGTTTAGCATACTACTGATTATTTCACCATAAGGTGCAACCCAAATTGTTCAAATATTTCACAAGAGGACTTTAAATTTGGACATATTGTAGTATTCCTGTTGATATTATATTCATGTGGACAACAGTTTTTCCTTTATGAAAAGTAGAACCCCTAGGGTTTTTTAGTAGTAAGATTAATATACGGAAAATACAAATTATTGGTCCGTTAAACTTAAACTTTCATGTACAGGTACTCATTGCAGTTTTATGTTACAATTTTAGATGTGAAAAATCTTTAAATTTGAATTAAATGGAAACAGCTTTAGTATCTAAGAAAACCTTCTAAGATGAATGAAATGTAAATATTTAATTTAGTCATAGAATTTTTTGCGGTATTCAATTAATCGTACTTCAGTTTTGGCAAATATGTAATATGTTTTTTCGGAACTTTGAAAAGTCGGTACCTACAAAATTACAAATGCCGCAAATGCCTGAAATGCCTGCAAGTCAAAGATTCTTTGTTCCTCTAAGAGATGTCGTGACAGGTGTCAAGTTTCCAAATGTAAATGTTTTATTCAAAATACAAAATTTATGTTACATACTAAACATTAAGTGGATACTAGAATTTAAATACAATTATGTAATTTTGTAACATCTTTAACGATTGTTAAGTTAAAAATCATTCTGATGATACTATGATGACACTCATCTGATGACTTTGCATGCAATCTATGAAACATTCTATATTCATGAGAACAATTTTTAACATCGTTTCGAAAATTCGGACTTTTTAGGAATATTTAAAAATAAAAATTGCTCTGTCATGTTTCAAAATGATCTACTACCATACCCCTATCAAAATTTCTGTGTTATAAATGTGTTATAAATACCGATCAGATTTTTAAGTCTATTCTCTCCGCTTACAGTTTCTCAATGTTGCAAAACAATGTGTGTTTTCGCTTGTAGTGACTGCATGCACAGCGCAAACAGCACTGTGACGAAAAACAAAATAAGAAACATAACAAAGCATTATCTCCAAGACACGTCACTGGGAATGGTATTTGAATCAGGGCGTTGCACGTCTCGATCAGATTATCTTTGCAACGTATGGCGCCGCAACGGGGCACACATATGTATTATATATATAATTCATACCCGTACGCACATTGTGTTGAATGGTTGAATGAAAGAGGAAAAAGTAATAACGCATTTTCATTCTATGCATGAATATATCTTTTTAATTATCTAAATATGGGAATAAAATAGCAGTTATATAATATAAAAATTTCATTCCTTCTGGTGTATCTTTTGATCTGCTTTGACCTACATTCGCTGGGGTGTCACAGAGTTTATACATTTCTGAGAAATATATTCTTGAATTTTATTCAAGGAAATCTCATAAACTGTTAATGATTTTAACAAATGAATTCCTGACAGGAAAAGCTGTTTTAGGAAGTGTACGAGCTAGGCATTAAAATTTTTTACACGTATTCGACTTTTTTTATTTATTGTGTCAGACAATCTTTTACATCGATAGAAAAAGTACTTACTATTTTAAAAAAATCAAAAACTCAACATTTTACTCCAGGCCAGCTTGCTTGTGCCACGTTTCTATATTTGGCGCACTCGTCTAGAAATTGACCGTTTCCAAATGGCAATTGAATAATATTGATGTCATACTCTGAGTTAACTTGAATGGCATTCATTGTTGGTATTTGTAACTTATTTGTGATTTCATCTTCCTGGAATGCTCCCGTGATAGGATTTGGAGCGCCACATCGAGTTTTTGCAAGTATGCAGGCAGTGGTGTTGACAAATATTTGAGCCAACTGAACTTCTCCACTTGTACATATAGATATGGGCAATAGTTGAATAATCGCTTCTCTGAGGCACTCCCTTATCTGTCATAATTGTTATATAATATTAGTTCATATTTAATGAACATCGAACCGAATTTATTTCTACTTTCTCTCAATCTGCATTAGTCAAATCTAACTAATTAATAGTTGTTTCTTACTAATTCCAGATTTCAATTTACATACAATATTTGCAGTGAAACTTATAGTGCAGTGGAAAGATGTTTTGTGTGTTCTAAAATCTAAAAAATTAATTTAGTGAGAATTAATATTTTTACAAATATATTTACATTTGGATGACACAGCCATTACCTAAATTTTCTCATTCAAATTTCGAAATAACAGATTTCTGAATTTCAAGCAATGGAAGGGGAGGGCAGTGAATTAAATTTGACGTATTTTCTTTTCTTCTTTGATGATAATACCATTTCGTTATTAACAATTGAGAGCACGTACTACCCTTGAATCCAGCTGTTCAATTATCATACCGAAAAGGATCTCGAGGATCGATGGGTTCTGCTCCCGGCCTAATGGTCTGCGAATCTGGTACTCGATTCTTCGCTTCCACGACACAAATGGGTCGCGTAGAAGAGCGAGAGGATATTCTCCAGAAAAAAGGAATATTCTTCTCTGATCTCCATGACAATGCAGACGATTGTCCAATTTCTGTTTGCGATGGAAATTCTTTCAGAGCTTCCTACATTTTTTCATATTCAGAGAAATAGTTTTATTATACAAATAGAAAGTGATGCATATATAATATATAACAAGTTATGCAGATCAGGTGTACTCATGACTGGAATTATTTGAAAAATATATTCAAGGTTGGAATACTGACAAGGCTATATTGCATCTTTCTTCTCCGAGCCGGACTAATTTTTGTATGTACATGTGCGGGATATTTGAACAATGAAAACTAACTTATATACATTAAATGTGCAATATTGGTGAGTCCAAACTAAACACTGTTTTTGTTCACACCACTGTGCATTTTTTTCATTCTATTTAATGTGCATATGTAATTTAAAATCACACGTAAACATACCAAAGCGTCTTTATTGACTTGTCGTACACACTCTAAGAATGTGCAGTAAATTATCGGTGGATTCGATCTTGAGTTAATATTATTGGTTGCATTCTGCAAAAAGAATATTCTGATTTTATTTTTGCTTTCGAATTTCGTAATATAATAGCAATTTGAACTCACCCTTAAGTATCTTTGACAGTGACCATAGTTCGTGGAGTTAAGATATTTGTCAGCACAAGCAGCCATTGTCAATAATGCCGGATATCCAGTTGATTGACTATTGGCTCGGAAGAAACAACCATAACAGGCATCTCTTTCCAAAGTATTACTTCCTTGTGATTCGTTGCACAGTTGGTTTAAAATTTGTACAATTTTTACACTGGATTTAAAAAAAAAAGTAGGTTTGAATGTGGAAATAATGAAAATTATTTAATTAAAAAGAAGCCCTCACATACTTTGTAATGCTACCTAAAATTTTAGTGAATCCCTCGTAAAGAGCACCATCGTTAAAATTCATAGTGAATAAAAAGAAAAATAATAAGGTTTTTAATAGTTTTGATGCTAGCGTCATTCTCGTTGTAAATTTGTTTTCACTATGTGTATAAGTAGGATAGCGTTTCAAGTTTTATGTGCAGTTTCTGATCACAGATAGTCACTACCAGGGTCGCATATGCCAATGAATATATAGTAATAATAGCTAGCTTTCGTGATGCCGTATACACGGATGCAGATATGACATCTGACCTAATTACTACTATTCGTGAATGTGAATGCTCTGGAAATTTAAAAAAATGCAAAATTATTTTAAATGCTCGCCCTTATTATAGTTCTTTATCGTTCTCCACAATCGTTATTAACATCATAATACTTTCTAAATGTGAATTATTTAATCTTACTAATTATTAATAGTTCCTTACAATAATAATCCAGTTATTTAATAATCCAATTAGTGAAATACTTATAGTAGGTATTTTATATTAAAAGATTAACTCGAGTTTTAATTATAAACTTCACTACATACTTTCATATTCGAGAGTATAATTGCATATCGTTAATATCATTATCAATACTCTAATTATCTTTCATTTTAATTTTATCTACCCAGAGGCAGTCCGACCATTTTATGGACATGGAGAGCAATAAAGGATACCCCATCTTTGTGAATAGCTTTTTCATGCCTTGCAAAAAGAATATTTTTTCAAAATTGGAAAGTGCTTGGTTTACAATAATTATTGAAAATGACATAAAAATTATACACCATGATCATGTTGAATTTTTAGGTAACATTTTCAGCAGTAGTGATAATATGCTAATGTAAGGTGGGACGAAGATGAGGCTTCCTATTGGAGAGTAGGGTGTTTTTTCATCTCTCATGAGGAAAGTAGGAGAAAGTGCGAAACAGGCTATGTAGGCGGGCGGGAAAATGTGGGAGACGATCGAGGAGTGGAAGAAAGGGAGGATCAATACTTGTGCACTGAGCCCTAGGAGAGCGCAGGACTATGTAACTGGAATGTCCCGTGGCCAAGCTTCAGGGACTACAATAAGTAAGCCAGAGAAACTGTTTAGAGATTTGTATTTACCTTCAAGATGATATTTAGTATAACCACTCAAATATTTGAATTAAAAAATATATCTTAAAAAAACTATTATTCATGTTCAATCCAATCTTTTACTTGACAGTTGTTGGCAGATTGATCTATTTATAGTCTGTATAGTTGTAATATGTAGAATGTTGTGTAGAACTCACATTAGGGACTAATTTAAATAAATCAGAGATACAATTCTTCATGGATTAATTTTAAGGATAATTTAAGTTTTTTTTAATTGATTTGGTATTTGAAGATTTAAACCTGAGTGCAGTATTGCAATCACGTACACTTGGGTGCAGTACTCGTACGTGACGTAAACGGGAAAGTGGGGGCAAGTGACGTCACTGGTCGATAAACTCCGTTCTTATTCTTGGGAGTATATAGTACTAGAGAAGGGGTTGTGCTTGCAAGCTCTCTGCAGGTGGTTGGTTTTATTCAGCATTGAACTATTATGGAACACTGAATGTTTCCTATAGACTTATTCATTTTCTCCGAAGGTTTTCAAGGAAAAAAACAAAATAATTCATAAAATGCCACCTTCCCGAGTAGTTTTTGCATAGATATAATTGGCCATGATCGAACTATAGGGGAAGGTTTCACGTCTCGTGATGGTAATTTATAATTTACTTAATAGCAGGAAGACATTTGTTTTGACACAGATGTTCCGGCTGAGATCGACGTTCCTGATAAACCCAACATATAATTGAATGCTGGTTAATTTGGACAAAAATAGAGTTAAACAATTGAGCGACTAGAGAGTGACCCAATTTTACTGACACGGGAAGCATTCAGAAATTTCCATGAGTTTAAGACGATATTTGAAAATCTAAAATACTATCTACGTATACTTGTTTATTTAAAAAAAAACACTGTAAGTATCTCTAAAATAAAAAATGTTAGTTAATCGATAGGAAAAATCTTTGAAAAGGATCTTTTCATCATTTATTTCATGTACTTTAAACCATTAAATCGCAAACTCTCGCGGGCGTACAGATCGATTTTTTCCGCATGTGGCCTTTGGAGATATGAGCCAGAACGTATAAAGCCCACGCTGCCCAGTAAATTTTTTTTTCGTTTACACTATTGACGTCATGAATTCCATTGCCTACCCTCAGCTACCTACGTATAGGTAGGTCTTCGACAAGTGACCATTCCAAGAGAAATATAACAAATTTTCAGGAAGATATGAATTAAATTGAAGTTTTAAATGTATAGTCACAAAATTTTACTTCATTTCCTCACAGAACAACAAACTACCCACCCTGTGTTTCGGATGTTGTCATCCATTAACTTTGTTTCTCTTTTAATTTTCGAAATTGCAAGCGAACTGCACCATTGCTTCTGTTAGCAGATTAAACTCGTATCTTGACGTTACATGAGCATGAAACGTGTACGGAAAGCGTGTAGAAGTTACGTCGACGCAAAGGAAGACTCGTAAAGATTACTATAGGATTTTGCTTTTGATCCAGCTTTTGAGAATTTAAGGTTTTCCGTTTCTAAAGAATATGAATTATATTATTTAACTTTGACTTTTTTTAAATTCAGACCACTAAATAGTGTATATTTTAAGTCTAGCTGAAAAAACAACTTGAAGTACTCAATTTGTGGATGACGCATTAGAACCTATAAAATTTATATGGCGGTTTTAAACCTTACAAACTTCGCCTCTGAGTAAGTCTTTTATATATTCGATCTCATTTTTGTTTACATATAGCTTCGTCGAGTTCAATATTTTAATTAAGTTGTTATCCTTTTTCATTAAATGATAAAAGGTATAAAATATTTCTTTAGGCGCTTTAATTTTATTTGATGTATTTAAAAAATTCATTTCTAATAAGAAGGATTCAATCTTTGAGGAGAAAGGACAAAGTGCCAGGTTATAGAAGGCGTTGAAAAAGGTACGCTCGCCAGGATTCCAATCAAAATTTTACTGCCTGTAAAACTGCTCAATTTCGCAACATTGGGCCCTTAAACTCGATGCAAGTTACTTCTAGGTAGAGGTTACTCGAACCCTCGGATTGCTCCCTTTTACTCTGAGAATGCAGTCTGAGTCGCGGACAATTCTTACAAAAGCTTTTATATTCGTATAGAAAATGCGTGAATTCAATTCTCTTAGCAAGAAATCTGTTTAGCTTCCTCTTACATTTTTATAGAAAACATTTCACGACATTATTTCTTCTTCACCTTCCTTGTAAGCATCTGACCAGAGAGAATGCAATTTATGAAGCAGATATAAAGAATTTTCTCTGAATGAGAGATAATGAAGAGATTTTTATGATTTTAAAACATTTTCTGAAATTTGAAGTATTTTTATTTTAATGGGAAATTACCTTTAAAAAAGAAGATTGCATTAAGGTATTTCATAATTTCTATTAAAATATTTTCGACCATATAAAAATCAGATAAAAATAGTTGTCAAAAGTTTGGGCTGTGCATTATGCTTGCTATGTTGAACGTGATTCTTTAAAATTTTTGCAACTTTCCAGTTCCAAAAAAATGTTTGAGAAAGGCTGGCACGTGGTTCGGAAATTCGGAATTCAGAGAGCCTATCCCACTAAAGCGAGTCGAGTTTTGTCGGGGGAATGATCCTGGTGGATCAATATCCACTGTCTGGCCTCACCCTCCACGCAGAGCCTCCGTGCCCTCGTTCTCCGACGACTAGACTCGAAGCTCACCCCCCAAGCAACACTATTCCGTCGTTCATTGCCGACACGAAGCTCTTCTCTTTATATATATGTATACACCTATCCTTGTGTAGGGGTGACCCATTTTTTAACAGTTCACCTGCTTTATCTGCCTATCGTACGCCATGCTAAACTTCTACCTTGTCGTTAAAAGCTCACGTATAATTCTATTCTCGAAATTACACTCTCCATCCCCTGTGCAAATCTGCCCAACTTATCCTAGTTTCTTAATTCCCAACTTAGGCCTAACTGGGCATTTCATTCTTTATTCACCTCCACCTATACGAGACGGAGCTAAGTGGCCTAGTTTTAGCAAAGATTATTTATTATTGCAAAATTCATGACGCTCTAAAAAATTTGGTTTCAATAACTTCTAGGACGTGGAAGTCTATTCGGAACATACACACACATTCAGTTTTATGTACCATATATGTAGTTTTTTTAAAAGCCTGATAATTTATAATTTTCACCCCAATAATTGGGAACTTATCGATTAGTGGTTGTTATCAGGTACACATGTGTTTCAATACCTTCCCATTCAAAATGGAAACTTTTGCGACTACCTCTAAGGACAGACAACTTTTCATCAGTTCAATACATAGCTGTCACATTGTCGACCTACATTATTTTATCTACATCACTATTGGATTAATGACTTGCAAACCTGGAATGTGGGGAAGGAAATTCATTTTTCAAATGCAAAAACTAAGCCATATCTTGACCAAACTGTAATAGAAAAGCAGTTAGGAATAGGGGAGAAATAATAGAAAAATATATGTATGGCATAGGTAATGTGACAAGAGTGATTTATTTCCCTTTCTGATTCAAAATTAATAAATCCTGATCTTTGGTTGCTTGTCTATAAATATAATAAATTGTTTTCCAGAAGCATATAATCTAATAAAAATATCTCAGCATCATCTAATAGATATATAACTATGATATATCAAATATCAAAAGCTTACTGCAAGGTTTTCATCAATTTGGTTTGCAAAATGGCAAGGCCCTTGTGGTACGAAATGGGAACAAGGTTGCTACGAAGTTTCTATAAGATGATAATACACCCATGTGGAATTTATATATCTATTCTACCTTGGAAAGTTTTTCTATATATTTTATTAAGCCTTATCTGTAAATAATTTACTCCTGATCCCAGAGGTGTATACATTTTTCTTTACTTATACGAAACATTGACCCGAAACGACCTTTCACAGTCCACCGAACCCTTTTAGAGATTTTGTTTTTTTTCAAAAAAGATTGTTAGTTACACCTCCCGCTTTAAGGGCTGAATTCCGAGTTGTCTTCAGAAAACCCCATGAGTGTTAATTTCCTTTCTCGAGCAAGAAATCGTGCGAAGAAGACAATCTTAAACGGTTTGAGTGAGTTACATCGGGTCCATGACCCAGCACGTCTAGACCCACTGATTCATGCTACTTCATCGCATTACTTGGCGGTCGCACCCCCTTAGTCCCTACTTTTTTTTCTTTCACTTTAGTTTCTTTCAGCGTTACACTCGAAATCTTTTTTTTTACTCTTCTTCCATCCAGCTGTTTTCCAGCATTTGCGTATCTTCCAACTTATTTGCTCACTGTGTGACCTGTACATCAAGAGAATGAAATGTTTAGGAAGCCCAGACGATGATTTCACTTCCTATGAAAAGCCCTGAAGCATGTGGTCTCTCTAGCTAAGCCTTCGTCTTCACTAATCAGTAAACTCTTGAAACTCTTTTGAATTATTTTTACATATTCTATCAAATTCTTTAATATCATTCAAAATCTTGAAATTGTTTTGAATTATTTTGGAATCTAACCAACAGGTGAAAAGAGAATATGGCTTCCGATTTCGAGATTGCAAACATTTTATCATCAATATAATCGCAACCTCTTTTTTATTTTTTCTCAGTAAACATTGTTCACTTTCTAAATCTGAATCAGGAGAATTTTGCTGATTCATGAGCGCATATACGCTAATCGAATCAGTGAAGTACTGCTGATTTAGATTAAGAGAGTTCAGAATACACATTGCGCTGATATACTAGGGCGTATCTATATCCTATGTACGTGTGTTCCGCGCCACATCATGCTGATCGAATGATTGCAGTTGCAAATCCAGATACTTAATTAGAGATAATTGGCTTTATTTCTGTCTTGTCAATACTACATTCCTGGACGTTGACGAGTGCATTCTAACCGATATAGAGCGCTTATATTACTAATTGAAAGCCATGCTTAGCCGCTTAGATTGTTTTAATTCTACTATGAAAGAAATCCGCCAGTCACAGGCCAAATGCCTCAAAGACTACAGAATTGATGCTTTAATCCAAAATCGATTTCCCGCAAAGAGGCAATCAGGAACAGGACCTCTTTCCTCTCCTATTCTCATTGTCTTCCTTCTTCTAGTTCGCCTCCTTGTCTGTCTTGTCTTGCTCGTCCTATTCGCCGCCATTTACTCTCGACAACCACTTATCGAAACCAAATGCGAGCCACTTCCGGTCGAGCGATCCTGTCTGGAGCTCGGTGTTGAACTATCTCGGTCGTGTCCAATGAAATATTCTATCTCAAGTGATTCTGGTTCTTGCCCCCCTCTTCCAAGAATTCGACTAACTAAAGGAATCATTTTAGATTAAACGGGAATCAAAATGGAATGTGGATCTTCAAGGATCTTAGAATGTAGTGCAGTTCTCCCTCCTGTTACAAGTTCAGTGGAATGCAAGTTATAACTTGAAATAACTAGAAAATTTCTTAAATTCTTTGAAATCTTTTAAATTCTTTTGAAATCCTGAAAAAAATAACTTTAAAATTCCAAGGACCTCTAGTTATTCCTTAACGTTTTTTGAAATCGATTAAAATTACTTACCCGATCCCTACTTTACTTTAAAACTACTTGAAACTGTTGAAGATCCTTTAAAGTCTTTTTAATTATCCATGAAATCCTTTAAGATCTCTTCGAATCTAAAATACTTTTAAAATCCGTTAAAATTCCGTAACAATAGAGAATAAATTTCTACTTGCTTGAAAAAAAAAAAACAAATTCTCTTTTTGAGCCACCGTATTGAATACTAAAGTGACCTGGGCACATCTTGAAATCAAGAAAATTCAGCTCAATTTGTTTGATTTCAAGATGGTCACGATTTTGTATAAAAATGTATAGTTGCATAGCCTTCCTGTGTGTACAATGCGCATATACATGCACTTTGCCCCTTCGTCTGGGAGCCGCTGGCTAAGATAGTGTGTGCGCATGTCTGCTTGATCCCGGCATTTTCCCGCGCGCGCCAACTGCTCCTAAAACTGGATTGGTCGGACAGCCAGATGGTGGGGTGAGTTGTAAATATGCGCCGAGTTCGAAGGGAAGTAAAGTGAAAGAGAGAGAGCGGCAGGCAGAAGTTTAACAATGGACGAAGAGAGCGATAGTACATATAGATAGTACTACGACGTAGATATGGTACGCTACGTACAGGTACATACTATGGAGTGTGATTCTAGAGCGTAATGCCCTGCGGAGTAACGTCCATTGATTGTTGAATCCCCTCTTCGCGTCTGCTACTCCTTCTACTCTACATTCTCGCCGCGAACCCCACCAGGTTTCTCTGCGATGTAACCGAAGACTTGCTGTGTAATCTCGCAGTTACAACCACAGCCATAGCAACCCCCACCGTTCGATACAGCTATAAAGTATCTCAAAGTCTCAAAGATTCCCACCAAGCAGCAAAATCGGGTTCGAGACTCTTGAGTGCTGATGGCTTGAATTTCCTCCATTTATATATGACGACCTAGGAATACTTTCATGAGGAAAAATCGAGCAAAAATACGAGAGGTTAACCATTCATCAGCTTTGGAGAATTATTCAATTCCCTGAAAATATCATAAAAGTTCTTTCGAAATGTCTTGCAATCCTCTAAAGTTTCTTAATATCATTTGAAATCTTTTTAAATCCTATATTTAATCCCTTCGAAAATAATTTAAGTCTCACTAAATCACTTTTAATCATGACTGAACAGTTATAAACGTTCAAATGAAAGATATTTTGTGTTGATTGTATTTTAAACTAGAAACAGTTTTCAAATACTGATACAATTTGCATTAAAAATAATTCTGTATGAAGGAAACTAGTATGCAGTGTGTATTATTAATAGTTGGAACAATAATTCTGGATAAAATGGAATTAGGAAAAATATTTCGTTCATTTTAACATTCCTGGCACACTTAAATAAATGTCAAAAAATTGTTGAAAATTTCAAAACATTTCATAAGATTTAAACGTATTTCAAGAAATTTCAGGAATTTCAGAGTCATGATAGATTAGATTTCAAATCATCAACCCCTCGTTCTAATACCATGAAATATTGCGAAATCTCCTGAAATTTTTGGAAATCCTGTAAAATGTTCTAAAATCATTTGAAGTCTCTTAAAATAATGTAAATTTGTGAAATATCGAAATCTAGTATTTGTAAACCTTACTTTTTAATGTTACTCAAATTCAGCTCAGCACAGTGATGCATGTCTCGTATTTTTGAGTACAATATTCTCAAAATTGACATTCTGAAGTAGTTTGGATGGGCTAAATCCTAAGGGATTATTATAAGTGCAAACATCAACCCTCGCAACAGTCTCTTGCAATCTGTGCAAAAGTGCAACTGCGCATGAAAATTGCCATGTTGTACGCTACACATGCTGGAATAAATGATCGACTGAAAAGTGGAACGGTAATGTTTACAAATGAAAGGGGTGCCGGTTGGGTCTATGACCCTAGCGCAGCCACATTGACCCTAACTTCGTCGGGGAAACAGTAACTACGCCTGATACCAACATTGTAGACAATGACTTTTCAAACCCATTACGGAAACTGATGGAAACAAATGAAAGTTATAAATCGCAATTAATAATGACTCGCTTTTCAGATTTTAATACTTTCTCTACAAGGTTAGTAATCAATTTTATTAGAGGTTTCTTTCTGCAAATTGTAAACAGTTATTATGAAAAATATTGTGAAATCCGAAACTTAATATCACTTAATATCCCCTAAATATTGTTAACTCACTTAAAATTACATAAAATACCACAAAATGAAATTAAATTTAGTACTTCAATATTATTAATTGTCCATGCAAATGTTTCCAGCACGCTGTAGCGCGCGTATAATATACTTATAGTACAAAATATTCTGCAATTATTTCTCGTCACATTTTGTTTAGAACCATCGCTACCTATTTGAAGCAGCCTGTGAAGTCATACGCAATATAAATTGTCCGCAGATTTTTTGTGATCAATGTAGAAAGGAGAGTAAATCTAGACATATACTATATAGCAAAGCGTCCCTTGAGAAAAGAAATCCCCATGGAAGAGACTAACAACGTGGAGGACGGAGGTCTAATTCTCCCCTAACGTCTACAATGTATAGAGGCAACGCATAGTCTGCGAGACTGTGAGAAAGGGGAAATTGCAGGGTTGTGGCTGGGGGATGAAAGTCGGCTTGCACAGGGGTTCTAGGGCGTTCACCTAAGGGTGGGTCCAGCTCCAGACGCAACACTCACTCCTGTTCATGCGAGGTGGGAGACCATCCCCCTATGGTGCTTCCACCTTGTCTTCTCGCCTACACATTCATACATATATTCACATACACATACACATTGTCGGACCGCGTTATGTTTCGCCGAGCATTATTGCATTTCTCTGTGTGACAGGAACGCACAAAAACCACTCCATCCAGCTCGGCAGACTCTCAGGAGTGATCTTTGACCGAAAGTCGGCAAAATGAACATTGCACAGCATTACTGGCTAAAGGAAGTGAGACGAAAATAAACAAGATTATTTATATCAAATTCCAAAGATCACAGTTGGTCCCCTGTTTATCTCTTTCCCTATCCCCCTTCTCCACCCCTTCAGATCTCATATAATCATAGAAATCCCCTAAAGCCCTTCGATCCGTCTTTTTCCCCCTTTTTTTCAAAGTTTCGATTCATCTATCAATAAAGAAGTATCATCAAAAGAGATCTGTTTAAACTCTTGAAATTCATCAAAATCACTTCTAGAAAACCTTTTGAAATCTCTTTAAATTACCGACTTAAAAAACTTACCAAAGTAAATAGAGGTCTTTCTATTTTCTCTTATTAATTCTATTCGAACTCAATTTAACTCTCAATTTCTCCCTCACATACATTAGGATATTTGCGGGATAAAGAATAAAAGTTATTCTGAATATCTTTCTGAGTTTTCGTAGGAGAGAAAAGTTAAAAAGAGTAGAAGAAAATTTTACAATACAGTTGGAAGGGCTATGTGGGGGAGGGTGATAGGAAAAACGGCGTTTGCTCCAACCCAAGAGCATCTAGGACCAGGCTCGCAAGATGGAAGAACGACGCTGATTGTGTTGGAAGGGCAGAAAACGCCTGCGTCTGACTGCTAAGGGATAGAATCCCTCCTCCATTGCATCAACCACTCGATTCGACCTTTTTTCCCTGCTTCGACCCAAAACTCCCCAGACATCCTGAAAAAGGGCGTAGGCAAGACTTTACTTTGAATTAATCTCTGTCGTATTTTTTAAATAATAGTTTTTGGAAAAAAGGAAAATAAGGTAAAGGAGGTTGCAAAAAGGGCTCAATTTATTCTACAGCCATTTAAAAATTATAACAATTTTGAGACTAATTATAAAGATTTAAGCGACGGATATTTGTAGAAGGGGAAAATTCATCCTTACATTTTAACTGATTCACTGGGTAGAATTACTGAACGCATCTTGAGAATTCATCCAAGATCCGATCGGTCCAGGTCGGCAATTTTTTTGTAAACAAAGACTTGGGTTCTACAGGTAGCGCCAGACCCATAAATATCCTTAATTTGCGAGCTCTCAGGTCAGACGTAAATTCTGAGAATTTGTTCCCATCCTCCAAGTACCATAGTAGAGAATGTGTATAAATCTGCAAGCTGTCGTTTTTTTCACATGCCCAATTAAGAAACGACACAAAGTTAAAGCACTACGTTAAAAAAAATCTTTAAACATTTACGTAAAAAAAAGGATTCGAGAAGAAAAGTTTTCCAAGTTAATTAAAGAGTTAATTTGATATCATACAGTAAAATGTTTAGCTCTTTCTCATTTCACTAGTTGAGTTTAGTTAAGACATTCACATCGTTCTTAACTTTTTATTTTTTTTTTATTTTTTTGAAATACAAGTTCTATAAAAATTAGTACATGTCCGAACACTCCGCTACTTTGTGTTACATAAGAAACATTTAGTTCACGTCCTGTTTAAAAATACAAAAACTTGGACAAAAACACAACCGGAATTTCTAGTCAGACAAGGTTAGAGATTTTATGTATACATAGTCGAACATGAAAACAGATAGAAGTCATGTTACGGAATAGAGGGGGATAAACTGTCTTAACCTTTTCCTCTTTGTTTTAATCCGCTACGGCGCCCGAGGACCTTTTATACTTTAAATCAGCTATCTATTCTAAGGAAAATTTAATGAATGAATTGAATAAAAAAGAAAAGAAACAACTTTCTCAAGATTTGTTTACGCACAAGACACAAAACGTGAAACCTCCCCCCTTAATTCGAGTAGGGGAATGAAATGAAGATGATCGATTAATGAAATTAAATATATGGCACCGTTTGATTCGTTTGAAAAATTAAAAATGTTCAGAATGTGAGCAATATTCAGAGTTCTTTCATCTACCAGCAACTGAGTCCGATGATTTATTGGACATTTAGTTTGGAGGCGTTTCGAAGAATCGTTCAGGTAGAGACAAAGTCGACGTTCGGACATCCGCAAAAGGTTCAAGCACGCCACGTCGGCGTCGCCGCGACACGTTGTGGGCTCAGGGATGTCTGACCGTTCAAGGTTAAGAACAGACGGTTGAATTCGGCTCATTCAAAGAAATGCAATAAAACCTATATGCTGTTCTCATTTATAGGCCACTATATGGGTCTCAGTCAAATTAAGGCTAGCTGGGCCTTTCTGGGTCCCTTATGCTCTCCTGTGCGCGAAAAAAGCCGCTGCGCAATAAACACGTGTGAATGACCGATGTTTGACCGCTCGCTCGTCTCGACCAAAGGTTCGATATTGCGGTAGGTAATGCAACACTTCTGGCTCCTTGTATGTCGCGATAATGGTGTGGTTTACCATACATGCAACGTTTTATCGAAGCCAGACAAATCACCATTGGTATAAACACCACCGAGGATATATAAAATACTATTTCTAGGAAGAAATGTAGATTTTTCATCTCAAAGGGCGTATTCACTATCTTCCCAAGATGTGTGGTATATATATGTATGTATGTATGCTATCAATTCATGCCTTGTTGATACAACAACATTTTTATTAGCACACTGGAATTGTGTTGACGCTTTAGTTAGAATTGAATGCGTCATAGATTAGACTAGAAATATTATATGTGCGCTACAGAGCGCGGGAAATATTACACGGACAATTAATAATATTTAAATCGAAAAAATTACATGATTTCTATTTGAAATTCCACAATTTCAGGGCCTACAAATAATACATGCAATTTTGAAAACTTTGCAGGAATTTCAACGGTTTTAACGAGATTTCGTGGGATTTAAGTAATGTTAAGGAATTTAAATGAAGGGATTCACAATATTTTAAACATATTTTGTGTGATTTTAAGTAATCTTTGATGTATGTAATTATATTTAAGAGAACATATACGATCATCGAAAAACAGGTGAACTTACAATTTTGACTATTGAAGCAATAAAATTTCTGTGCAAAAATGGTAGAGTCGTGTTTGTTTTAGGACATATCATGAGAACCACGTGCTTCGCTTCCCGCCAAGCGTCCTCAATTCCTACCATCGGACTTTATCTCTTCTTCTCTTGTTCACAAGGAGCACGCTTGACCGCGTTACTTCCCTTGTGTAGTTGTAGAGACACACGCACTTAACCACGCAGGATTGCATATCTTGAAGGGCTACAGTTTGGCATGGCCGTTGCGTCCAAGGTTCAAGCTTCAAGCTTCAAGATGTGGTGTCTGCGTGGGGGTAACCCCTTGAAACGAGTGTTTCCCACTATCCAGACTGTAAAGGGGAAAGAGGAAAGGAGTTATGGGAAAGGGGAAAGAGGGAAGAGGGAGCAGTCTAGAAAAGACGGCATGCAGCGCGGAGTTCAAATACCTCGGAGCGTTGATCGTTTCGTCTCAAAGGCGTCGAATTCCCATAGATTCTGCGGTTTTCACTGGCCAATAATATTCAACTTTTTCTCTTTTTCAACTTTTAATCCACCGCAATATTTAAAGAGGTAGAGAATAACGATTAATTAAAGAACGAAAATTGGGTGTTCTTTTTACTAATGTAGCAACATTTTAATTAAATTTGATAAATAATTAAGCAAATTGACTCATTCCTAAATTCCCTGTTGTTAGCTGTCTGCCTGACCATGCGCCGATCTTTTCTACTGCGGCGAAATGCCTTCACAGATATATGTATGTATTATACATTGTAGTTGTTTCAATTGGCAATTCAATTTTCTTAACCTGTTTCACTTCTTTCCTAAAATGTTTCGCTTTACTTGGCCTTGCTTTGGTGCAAAGAACTCCAGCGAGGGTCTTGGTCAGTTTCCTTTCCCGCGAACTTGCGCGCGCAGATTAAATATACGCGCCAAACTCACAAGAAATGCAGTTTTGAATGATTTAAATCCAACTACTAAATTTTGAATAATTCTCACTATTTATTTTGAACAAATTGAAAAAAATTTTAAATGGGTTTCAAGATTCTCAAGTAATTTAATAATCCTTTTGCATTCATTTATATCCTTAAAATTATGCACACACTTCGAGACTGTCAGTTTATAGAAACAGTTTTTATTACAGGATCGGTTTTGTGACTAGCATAAAATTATTGAAGATTAAGATATTTCAATATAATATTTTTTGAAATTACCATAAGCGTCATGGATTAACAAAGGGGCGCGCGTGCATAATATTCTAGACTTCAACAAATATTTGAAAATTGAAATTCTTTTTGAAGATGTCACTCGTTGAATTAGCACAAAATAAATAAACATCCATCAAGCGAGCGCAGCTTTCTGCCTTGGACTAAAATCGAACACGCAGTGAGGTTTTTGAACTTCAGACCGGATGTTGTCGTGAGGGAGGAAGGAGAGCACTTGGTTTTCTCAATCAAAAGATACCCACCAAAAATATATTAACGAAACTCTTCGTCTTTTCCCTCAACTCAAAGTCTTTATTTCC
>JAUESI010000010.1:10835778-10850972 GCA_032275145.1 Synergus laeviventris | reverse complement strand
AAATGATTACGAGTTTACGAAGAAATAAGCCAGCTTGTATATTAGCCATTAATAGATGAAAAAAAGAAGGAAACATTATCCATTATCCTTTCGCCTGCGAGCATGCACGTTTGTGCGTCTGTTCAAAATGATTAGCGCGGACCGGTAATCACAACTTTGAATACGAATGCGCAAATTTCTGGTAAATAGACGACGTGAGAAGCCATAATGCAGTTTTGCATAAATTTGGTCCCTATCTTTATGATATTTTGGATATGTACATTATTCGACAAAATTGGTGGCCTTCATAATAATGCATCCAAGTAAAATCAATTTATGAAAAGACATCCACTATAATTATCCAAAAAAGATTCTGTGGCGGCTTCTTTTGAGTCTTACACTTATATATATATATATTATATGTTTGTTGATAGTGATCAAAGTTTACATACGTGCTTCTGGCAAGGGCAGAATAATTCTCAAGAAAATCGCAGACCCATCAACGAGTGGAACTCGGATCCTAATTGAAACATCACATCGACTAAAAAGGCATGTCCGTTAGTTCTTGGAATAATTACGCAGGAAATGAACAAAGTAAATTCTCTTGAACTCAACTATGAATTATATTATTGTTATGACGAGAAGAAAAACTTTTCTTTTATTATTCTCGGTATACAAATTTATAAAATACTGCTACATTTTGCATATAATTTTAAATTGAATGGAAAATATTGGTATCGAAGACTGAAAGCAGGTTGATGCACTTCCCAGGAATTCTACGACGTTCGTTTTCCTCTTCTCAGAGTGTTAAACTCTTATTTACTCTATGATCAGCTTTCATGATGATAATCACAAGTCCGGTTTGAAGTACTTAAAATAGGTGCTGCGTCATTTCTTCAGATCCTACAAATAAATGGATGCTTTTTTTAAACTTAAGTGCACCCTGAGAAAAAATGTGGATAGTTTTCCACTTTTATATTATATTATTCCTTAGTTTTTCGTGTATTCCATAATATCTTTTAAATCAGACGATTTCAGAAAACATATTCTTCTAAAAAGTTATGTATTGAATAGGAATCGCCTACGACTTTTTCTGTGCCTATAAAAGAATCTACTTTTTACTAGTCAATATTGTTCATTTTCTCACACCGGAAGTGTGCTAACGAATGCGTAGGACTCAAATGCAGTTTGCTGTTCACTTATATTGTGTAGGAGTGAGCAGGAATTCCCATTCAAGAAAACCGATTAGTTTTGTGTCGTCACCCACTCTCTGTTTTCTGTGTGAAAGTTGTTGACATCTTATCATACTTGAAAGATACTAACAAACACACCATATTAATTGAAAAAGAAAATATAAGAAAGTAACTCAATAACTGAGAAAGTTGATCATATACTACTAAACAAGTATAACTTGTGAAATTAGCACTATGTATAACCAAATTTAAACACAGAACACAAGCAACTTTTTTTAAACACAGTATCCTTTTATATACAGTCAGTATTAAAAATAGCAAAATCTATTCCTCCCAGGCTCACTGACAATAAATAAGGATGATTTCATCCTTTCACAGTTTACAAGGCTTCGAGTCATCATTGTGTTTAACTGAGAATATGTGTATTCGTTTTTTAAGTACAATCATGACGTCACTATTACGGGATCGTTCAAGAACTCGCGTGAGTCCATGTATAAGAATGCGTGTAGGCAGAAAAGTTTGATATTTCTACGCCCATTCATGTTTCGTTATCACGTAATGCAGTTGTTTGATGTGGAAAATTCTACGTATATTTCCAAATATGTGCAATACTTATTCGGAGCTTTAACTATAGAGAATTTGTGACTTTCATGGTAAATTCCGATAAATTCCAATTAGCATCTTTCGCAGAATTCCCATGGATAGTTTGCAATAGATAAATCAATCCACTGCTTTTCAATTCAGATCATAACAACTACATTACTTATATTAAGTATACAACTACATACATTAAGAGTGAAAGTAAATAGTCTGTAGCCTATAGGTAGGTGCCAAGTCAATACCGAGTAGGTGTATTAGCGTGTAACAAACCTTATTTGTAGATGCTGTGAAGCTCAAGCCACTTCCGTTCTTGTTACGACATATTTTTCAGGTTGCTTTCAAAATGCTTATTATTATTAGTCAAAGTTCAAGACAATCTAGAAATAACTTTAGATATAAAACGACTGAAAAAAGCAAAAGCAGTTTAAGGCTTTTTAAGTTCGACTAGAATGTTATGTCGTTGTCAATAATTTATATGCTTATGATAATTTTAAAAAATCTTATATTGAGATATCTTTATCTTCAATAATTGAAGAAACTCAACAGATTTGAGAAATTTTTTCAAAATATTTAGAACATTTCAAGAGATCTTCAAGAGATTCTTGGAAATCTTGAAACCCATTGAAGCTTAACTTAGTATTAAAAAAAACCGTGAAGTCTTGTTCTAAGACTAAACGGTCTTGTTTTAAGACTTGTAAGATTATAAACAGGATATGCAGGCATGTTTTTTGTCTCCAACTGTTGACATTTTTAATTAGAAGACAAAATGTCAATTGCTAACAGTTCTTGGTATACTTTATACATGATGAGATGTAATTGTGTATTTAAACTTATTTCAAAAAGTGAAAAATACAAATGAATGTGTTCTTTTCCTTTCCTGGTATTAATCGTTATTGATTTATCACACGAATGGATAAATTGTACAGCATGCAAGGAAAAACGATTTTTCCTTGTTTGACTTTCCTTATTGCCTCATGCACAAATATCCTGATACTCGTACTTCAAAACTATCTTTCAACACCATAATGATGTGAAATTATAGAATTCTTGATTTCATTAAGTTTAATGTTGATTATAATCAGTGTTTAATCCTACCAAATGAGAACTGACACAAAAAATTCGGGCCAAATTGTCATTTAAGAGACAGGTTGAAAACAAGCGCGAAGCATCACGAATAACGGCGGTCACGAATGTTATCATTAGTTATTTAAGGCTCGCATATAACATTCTCAACCCAAGCCGGCATACATACGTCTCGCATTACATAATCGTACACACTGCGCTTGCCAGGCATGAATGAGTGATCTGCGTGTGCGTATGCGTGAGCGTATGAGCTAGATTTACATATATGTAATAAAATATATTAACATATTATTAATTGATAATTTTAAATAATTAAATATATATTATTATTAATATAGTACATAACATAACATAAAACACCATATAATATAGGTACACTGAACAATTCTCAAGGATAAAGGACATATTAAAAATTTGGAATGGCGATTTGATGGCCAGATAAGGGAAGAAAATGAAAATTTAATAAATAATCAACAAAACAAAGAGGAAAAGAAATTACAGACAAAGTTTGTTTAATTGATCATCATCAAGAGACGTGACACTTGCCGCCTTAGCTCGAACAGTAAATATAATTATTCTCGGTTTTTTTTTTAATTGAAAGAAAGGTTTTAGCTAACGGACGATGTTGCTAACCGAAAAGAACTTGGAATGTGAGATGATATTCCTTTCAATTAGCAAAATAACAGACGTCATCATAATCTAAAATTATCATAAGCTATTTTTAAAAGTGTTGATGTTTTTTTTATGAACGTGTGATATGTACTGTATGTGGATATATGATTACTTGCGTTCATGCATTTATTGAATATTTTAAGTTTCCGTGACTTTCAGCATTTTTAGATTTTGAGACTGAAAGTATTGCGATCTTTTTATAAATTAAAAATTAAACTGATAACATTATACTTTCTTGTGCTCTGTGGAGATATTCAAAAAAGTACGGAGAGCGTTTTTTTATTGTTAAAGTTGTTTTTCAGAAGCAAAATTGACTTAAAAAAATAAGAAACCTCAAACAAAAAAGTTCTTTTTAGTTGAACGTTTCCAAGAAAACTGGTCAAGGTGATGGATGCGAGGTACCTGAGAATCGCGTCTGTCAGCTCATGTTAATGTAACCTTCACGTTTTACAGCAGAAAAATAATCTGCATACACATAAACGAATAAAGGATATATCTTTTTACATGTTGTTTATAGTTTCTTTGTATTTATTTATAGTTTATATCCCAATTCTCTTGATCCAAGTGCGGATGAAATTTCGAATTTGTTGCCAATTTTGTTTAATTTCAAAATGTTTTAAATTCTAACACAATGAGGCCATAACCAAATATTTGCGGAAGCTTATGAGAAAGAAGGTCAACGAAATATCCATATGGCAATGGATACCTTCGGGCGTGTACTCGATTAATTCGATTCGCTGGATATTTACTAGTGAGAATCGAGCTTCGAGGTTCCACTGAACTAGTTTTCTGCCGAGTGGCCAAGGATGCGGCCCACATTCTCCGTACTCATCGGAGTTACGTACACAGCATCGTGAAAGTTGCAAATGTAGACTGCAACAAACAAACAAACAGATTTCGTGCGTTTGTTTTCATGGAAAAAAACGTTTATTCTGCCTATCTATATACATGTATCTATCTATATGAATCAAATATTCAATTCTGACATTCAATATTGCACATGTTACAAGCTGTTTACAAGTAGAGAGTCTATTATTCTCAAATTATATTATAAGTACGTTTTTCTTTTACCTTGTAAAATTACACACTTACTTTCAGAATTGAAGATTAAGATTTTTTTATCATAAAGATTTTGAAAAATGATCATATGTATAAATTATTAACAAAGGCGCATGACATTCTGGTATCCGAAATAATGCATTATTTATCTCTTCTTCAAAACGGTACCATTCAAGCAAATATATAGCTCGAGAACGAACCTGTATAGTTGCCAAACTAAAGAACATGTAAATAAGTGGCGACGGCCTTAACAGTCTTATAGCTTTAGCAGTAACGTGTTTTAATGGTGTGATTGTCAGAGCTTACCGATAACACTATGTCCTCGAGTGAATTGGTGCCACCTGGCCTGAATAATGTCCGCAACTAAAAATACTATTCTGTGTACTCAACCTCAGTGATACCATCTCCAAAATGACTCCAGATAACTTTCCGTTTGTACATTATGTCCCTGGAAGAGTACGTTAGCCTCGTTTGTAAATAGAAATAATAAGTAAACAAGAAATGTGTTGATAAGTTCAATGGTTTTGCTTAAACATACATATATATAACGTGCCCTACTCTGAAAGCAAACTACGTCTCAGAGTAGAAACTTTCTTTTCTTTTTGCGCTAAGATCAGTTGTCAGTTAAGAAAGTATGTGCTTGTCAGTTGCGACGTATTAGTTAGAACATTTGCAATTAAATTTTATTAGAAAAATAAGCTTCCTACAATCCATTTACCTCAGATTTATTGAAAAAAATATGTAATCTGAGTTTCAAGTTTTCTTAAAAGTAAATGAAATTAAGTAGATGAATGAAAACTTAGTCATAATCCTAATGTTACACTGAATTCAAATAAAATAATTGCTTCACTGTAACATATATATTATATATGTATACAGAATCTTCATAATTTATCAAGTGGAGAAAAAGTTTGTTCCGTTAAGACAAGATTATATTTAATTTCGAGTGTATTAGTATTTATAGTTGAACTAATAATTTAGAGTTAGTTGAACTTTCCGAGACCGGGTGCTCCCTGCCGTTATATTCATGAGCTGAGACGAAGGAGGAAAAAAACGGGGAAAAGAGAAAGAGAATAAAGTCGACCCAGAGCAAGGAAGATAAAAGAACCAAATGAAAGAAGGACCAACCGAAGGTTACGTAGAAAGACGGGGCAACATCTGCGGGTGCAACAATCTGAACACCTGCCGTCTGCTAGTCGCGTGCTCTCTGCTTTTGCCTCTCGTACCCCGCTTGTGTTGGAAGAATATGGATGTCTGCCCTTATAATTGTAAGTTATGAGTACGGCATTCACGACAAGGAAAGGTTCAGAATGATATAGAATATTTTCAGGTGTTTGCACAGCTTTTTCTACCGATGTTCAAAATGTCAGGAATATCTAAGTATCAAATTTGTAAGCTTGTCATGGATTTTGATCCCCTTTTTCCATTCGAAAATTTTGTGCTTACAAAATATGTAATCATAAATCAGGATTACACTTCTACTGGTCGGAAGTATGCGTTCACCTGTTTTTTCAATGATCGATTAAGTTCTCTTGAATTTAATTATACCGCAAAGATTACTTAATAATTTAATAATAATTTAATAAATTATCTTTAAAATGAATTCATTATTTCGAAAGTTATTTATATTTTTATAATAAATTGAGATTTGACGTTTTTTTGCAAATTCTGATGCGGTAGGTATAATAAATATGCTCAATAAGTGAAATTGCTGAAATGAAAAAGCCATGGAGGGGTTCATATTTTTTACATTGACCCATCAGCATCGCGCAGTGAGACTTTCATTTCGATTGAGGCTGCTCGAGATTCCTGGTAATTTCGCGTGCTAATTCGAGACGATTGCAAGGACGTATGTTAGATGAGGTCGAGAGTACACCGACTTCCGGTTGGAGAAAGTCGGCTATGTAATGTATAAGTCTTAAGTCTAGAGTCTAGAGTCTAGACTTGGCTAGAGACTGCGTCGCTTCATGAATCTTGGAGCTAAAGACGAGACGCAATTATATAGGAGAGCTCGCGTAAATCAAGAAAGTGAAAGTGTAACAAAGACAAAAGTGATAGCTCTTCCTTATCTTCCCCCTCCTCAAGAGTTTACAGCTTGTACCAGGAAGAGATTGATGGAATTAGAAAACGTATAATAGAATAATTATAATATAGTATACCGAGTCGATAGGTTTCTAGGCCAAAAAGAAGTACGAGTTCACCTGGGTGCAATTTGAAGTGATAATTTTTAATGAATCTGTATTAACTAGCGTTTAATCTTCTGCCAGGAGGTTTCGAGCAGGTGAAACGTGCAAGCTGCACCTACAAAACACTGTCAAGAAGGGTCCAAACCACGAAGTAGTCGTGGACCAAAGTATGTGTAAAAAGGGAAAATCTGTGCGGAAGAAGGGAACGCGGGTGAGCCAAGTGGGAGTGGGGTTTTTAAGACGAAGAGGGTTCGAAGTGTAATATAGGCCCGGAACTTGTTCTCCACTAGGCTCAATAACATCTGTCGGCAGATGGGTTTTCAGGGATATGTGTTCGTGTTTAAGGTTCAAGCCCTTTGTGCATCCTGCAGACAATGACCTCAATGCACATAAAATACACACGATTCTCATAATCTAATAGCAATAAAACTTTGGTTCCTACTATTTCATTTAGTCAGTATGTTAAATATAAGGCTGCTAATTCAAATTATCAAAACTTCTTACTAATTCGGATTGAGATAGTGTGTGTTAACTCTTGTATTATGAATTAATGATGGATGATAATACTCTCAACTTTTAAATCGCTTCGTACTGTTCATTTCATAATCACCTTCATATGTGTGCCTGCTGAATATAGCGGATGATAATTCAATGAGAAAGAAAGTTGATCGTACTTGGTCATTCCCAAACAAAAGCCATTTATAGACTTTGCTACTGGCATGGCAGTGGGAACCAGGCCAAGAGCACTGGTTGGCTGGACTCGACATAAATCTTTACTCCGCAAATGTCATACACGTACACTGTGAAGTTTATACGCATCTTGCAAGCGGTTTAAATTGCGCAGTGCGCACCGAATCATCGGGAAACCAAAAAACCACTGTTGCTCATGGTTAAAGTATACTCGTTTTACGCCATAATAATGATACTTGGAATTGGATTTGAAAATTGCAAAAATAGACTCAGATGCAATTTCTCTTATTTTTAGGTAGTTGGATCATTTTACAATTTCAATTTGCCAGCTACACGTGCGATATCTCGTAAAGAGACAAAGGCAGAGAGACTTAAGCAAATTTTTGATGCTGAAACAACATTATTCATCTCAATTCGTGAAAAATAATGAAATATTTTTCTTAATTTGGCCAGACGTAAAATATTTTTGTCCATGCTTAGTCACGTTTCTCTTCTTGTTCGCTTTATAAAGGGTAAGATGATTTTTCTAAGAACTAGGATCAGGTAGTGAGACAGTTCTGAAAGCGAGATTTTAAGCCGCCAGACGGTGATCAGATGCCGGCGAGTCGGCGACCCTATTTCCATTCGTTTTGTTATCGCCGAAAGCACCATGCGAATTATAAATAATGTTTTGAATTTACATCATTATAGCGTGATGCACAGTATTTCTTTTCAATAAAAAGTAAGAATTGTGTTTCTTTTCGAACTGCAGCTGCAAAATTGCTCTTAACACACCTGCCCACCACGTGTTTCGAGCACGAGTGAGACCGGGATCTCTGCCAAAACTATTATTGCGCGATAATATATATATGCACTTGACTATTGCTTATAGAAATGTAGCGAGAGATTTTTCTTTTGTCATTTTAGGTCCGTTTTCTTTTTTCGTCCCCTACTAATTTTAAAACCAAACTTGGCATGCAATTAAGTAAAGCTGAGGCAGGTGGCCCGTTGCCCGCATGTTATTGGCAGCAATTCGTTGTGGCTCGCGGGGAGTTAAAGAGCTCTCTTGGATGTCGGAGGAAACAAGAAGAAGAAGGTGATTCGACCCTGGCGCTTGAAGGTAACCGACTCACTTTGTTTTTGACTTGAGTCCATTATATGCAGGTAAAAGTGCAACGCACTGCCAGCAGATGCACAAAGCTTGCTCTTGTCCACCTGCCTAAAACAGCCTGCTGTTGCCGCTGCTGAAGCTCCACCCTGCTCCTCCAAAGTATCCACCGGCGGGAGAAGTATTTAAATTATAGTTATACAGTTTCGTTTTTCCATCACACTTTTTTCCTCCATTTTTAAAAAAAGAAGAAGCTAAATTCTTTTCAGCGACTCTTTTCATGAAAGTAAAGAAATTTTTGTTAATCAAAAAATGCAACAGGTAGCCTCCAGTATATTCTTTCGAATCTCTTATTGACTACGCGAGAGTTGGAA
The DNA here is from genome assembly GCA_032275145.1 of Synergus laeviventris. Classification (NCBI taxonomy): domain Eukaryota; kingdom Metazoa; phylum Arthropoda; class Insecta; order Hymenoptera; family Cynipidae; genus Synergus; species Synergus laeviventris. The sequence goes on along the minus strand of JAUESI010000010.1, from coordinate 10,842,049 downwards.
TTCTATCATAAAAAAGAGGTTACGATTATATCGAAATCTGAAGTCACATTCTCTTTTTATTTATTACTTTTGACTCGAGATCAGAGTTGGCAATTAATTTTAAGGAATTTTAAGGGAATTTCAATATAGTAAACCACTATATGTATAATTGTATAATTATGTATATAGTAAGACCTATAACTAATTCAGATTGAGGGAGTGGAAAAAAAACAGTTATATAGTATGCACCTGAATGAAAACAAACAGTATTAATTTATATTTAAATTTACGAATATCTTTCCATTCTTTGACAGCATTGGTTTTCATTATGGCTCAAGGGAATTTTTTGTAATTAGTTATTGTAATTCTGCATGTGCTTCGAATTATTTTCTCGAAAATAAACGTCAGCCGACGAGTTGTACGTCAGAATGAAATATGTTGATGTCCATTCATTGCGGATTTAATCTGCTTTGCATAAAAACTATTTAGTTAATCACTTTCAAAATGTGTTTGCACTTGATCGGAAAATACAATTGTAATTTAAATTTACATTAATTGCAATATATCGTTAAATGCAGATTCCAGAACAATTTTAAATTGTAATATTATTTTATATATCTTTGACCTTAAAAGTGCATCAACCCCTAGCGTCCTAACAAAACTCTCCTCTATTATACTACCATCTCAACTATACTATACAGCAGCACACTGGTTTGGCGCTCTCCTTTCTTTTTGTCGACCCACCTGTTGTTGCCCCTTTTCCTTCCTTTTAGGCACATGACTTCTGGCACGTATTTTTCTTTTTACTTGCAGTTTCGTAAATAAATCTAGATTCTGTGATGAATTCTTATAATCTGAAATTATATATGCCTGCAAGCAGGAGAAAATCACGTTTGAAATTGAAAAAAAAATTGTACTTTCGACTTATGTAATTGTTTTCGGTGTTTGACTATAAATAAATGGCATTTAGAAGGAAATTTCGTTGTATTTTTGCTTTATTCATGCGTAGTTTTGAAATTGTAGATTCAGCACGTAAGGAAGTATAACGTCTTCTATTGAATTTTTATGTCTCTCACAACTTGATACCTTACAATCTCACATAGTGTCTATCCTTGACTTAGCTGGATTAGACATATCACACAGTATATGCATACAATATTAGCCATGAGAGTATCCATCTCAGTCTAGACGAGATAGCAAAAGAGCTGTGGTTGCTTTTCACGTTATGTGCAATATTTCATGATATACACGAGACATTGTACAATATATGGTTGTTCAATCTCACAAACCAGATGTGCCACATAAACCAAAAATGTTTTTTAATATAAAATAACTGGTTTCTGGTTGAACAGATAATTAATATAAATAAAGCAGTAAACCCGTTAACGGGTACAGTTGCAGCTGAGCAACGTTCACTATTTTCGATTTTCTAAAATTATATTACGATTATATTATCGTATGCGGTATAATTTTGAATCAAAGGGTTGGCTGTTAAAGGATTATGTGGCCGTTATTGGAATAATTAATAATTTAAGAGAAACTGGATTAAATGATTAACTTCATCCATAAATGCATTTACACTTTTACAGTTCCACATCCCGATTTCACCATTGAAAGTTTAGTATCCTTGATTTTTAGATCCTTTTAAAAGTTTAGTATAGATTAGCCATCTCTATACTGAAACCGACTCACCGAGCTAGATGCTGACCGGTTCTCTCAACAACAAAGCGAAGAGAAACTTTTCTCATGCATAAATAAGCCTGTCGATTTCGCCTGTCATCGTTTGAACCGTGTTTGAATCACCATCATGCGTCCATGAAATTTGTGGTCGTTAGGTTCAAGCGTACATGCAGTTGCCCACACACTCATAACAGAACTATATATAACTCAAGTCGTCAAAATATTCCCTTTTTCGAAATTTCGCTCACCTTCATAGTTTCCTAGAATCATAACAGGGCTGAAAGGAAAGTGGATTTCATCCATATCGGTATCTTTGATGTCATTAAGCCTAATAGCAGGGCATCATAAATTTCACTTGATGATTTTTTAAGATATTTTGAAAATACTTGCAAATTTCTTTAATTTTGTTTAGTTTTTTTTAATATTCAAATATTTTATAGTTGTTACATATAGTTCTAAAAAATGATGGTCATGGTGTTTTCAGTCTGAAAAAGTCAGAAAGGAAAACGAAATGATGAATGAAGCTAGATCCTCAATGGTTACGGTTTTACTGAAGAAATAAATCATTCAAAATATGTAATATGACACATCTAATTACAGAAAAGACTCGACATAACTTCATCATAACTTCAATATACCTGAGGGATTCTTCATATGAATCTTCTTGTTATCTTTGAAGTAGAAACCGTCCCTATAGTGACAAACAGAGCCCTAAATCTTTCGAGGTGGATCTAAACCGGTATAATAAGAAAAGACAATTATTATACCCCAGATTTCATCCTCAAGTCTAAAGACCAAACCTTTCGAAAATCTAAATTAAACGTAAAATGTAGTTTTTCAGCTTCTCATGCACTTTGAGGATAGACTAAAGTCAGTGTAGATAGGTGTTTCCATCCGGCTTTATATTTTCGTTTAAATACCTGCAGAACTACCACTTGCAAATAAGCGAGAAATTCTAACTAAAGGTTCCAGAACTGTGGAGTGGAAAAATTTCCTCAAATTTAAATTGTTTGTTCCGTTTGTATTTGAACCTGAAGTTTTAATCTAAGTTATTTTCTAAATGGACATAGTTGTATTAATACTTCGAGTGCATACTTCGAATTTCTTCTACATACTTTGGAAGATAACATATTTAAACTTTTAATTTACATTTCCTTAAAGTCTAATGGCTTCGAAAGTTAGACAACCAATTTGTGATGATCATCATATAATCAGATATCATCATAAATTAATAAACATAAATAAAAGAAGCCTTTTTTATCGACTAATTGTCGTGCAGCGCCGAAAAGCCTTTATGTCAATTTATATTGTATGGATTTAAAAATTCCAATACCGATTAAGTTACTGAAGAACGTTTGGTTCTAGTTTGATCGTGAGAAAAAGAGAAGCAGTGAGAGGAACGATATGGCGACGTTGAAGTTGGAAAAGGACGAGGAATCTGAAGTCTTTTGCATTTTTTTTGTTGGTTTCTTGTCGGCCCAGTGCCTTTATTAACGGTTCGGATAAAATACTACGAAATGGACCGATAGAGCCGGAGGCTTGAAACCGGAGTCTGGACCAAAAGAGCCGCTTCGCGCCGACGCTCGACGAGAGAGATGGCAGGTAGATTCATTCACAAGGACCCCCGCGTGTTCTCCAACTCCAGCAAAAGACCCCACTCCTTGTAGTAATGTTCATGGGGCACATTCCAATCGTCTGCGAGACCACCAACCAACAGTCGAGAACTGAGAACTCTCACAACCTTACTCATGAAGCAGCTTCTTATCTGTCTACTAGCAGCTAGCGTGCTAACGCAGACCAAACAAAGGCACCAGAGAAGCCGGTGGCCGACACTGGAATTCTGAACCATTCCCTCTTCTTCTTCATGCTGCTCTCATACTCCTCTACGACCTACGTTCATTCCAATTCATTCTTATATTCTTACTAGCAAAAATTTGCCGCGCTTTGCCCGGAATTTTAAGAGATTTCATTCGATTTTAAAAAGACTTCAAACAATTATCAATAAGGTTGTTCCAGAGATTTTTTATAGATTTCAGCAGATTTCACAAGATTTGAACTGATTTCAAACAAATTAAAAAGGTTTCAAGAGAAAACTAGATTAAGAAAATATTTTAAAACAATTGAAAAAATTAATGAATTTCCAAGCACCTTTAAATCTATATTTTGAATACTTTTGGTATCCTACATTCTTAATTCTTCAAACAAACAATTTTAACACGGTGTAACAACAGGTTTCGAAAAAGTGATAGAGAAGGAAGTTGGAAAAGAAAAACACTGGTATATTTTGTGATTAAATTCAATTAATTCACGTAATGACTGAACAAACGTCCTTGAAGCATTATCGACAAATAAACATAACAAATGTTCTTGACCGTCGATTACGTATGACGTAGTTTCTTTTTCTTTGAAAACAATTGCTGATAAGTCGCACATTGTACTGCCCGCACTATTTGATTTAGGTCTTAAGATCTAGATATATTTATATCGGTAATACTTTTGTAAATGAATCAAACAGAAAAGTGCTCTGGCAAAATTTGACCTGGGCCTTAGTTTCGGCACAGTAAAACTTCAAATTTGGACAAAATGAACCAATCAGGAGCGATATTTAGCCACCACTTCTCAGTCAAACTAGTGGTTGCTGAATCTCGCTCCTGATTGGTTCCTTATTCCCAACTTTGAAGCTTTACTGTGTCCAAACTAAGGCCCAGATCAAATTTTACCACAGGACTTTTCTGTTTAATCCAATGTTTTAAAAGACAAGTAAAACATTGTAAACTGGCAATTAAAATTGATGTATATCATTCATCAGGTGAATTGTTTTCACCTTGTGTTGATTGTTTTCTTTATATTATCGACGAGGGTAATTTCTTATTTATGCGTTTAAGCGAAAACAAAAGTTTAAAAATGAAATGAAGTTTTACCATTCCGAGGTTCGCAAATTAATGAACCTCTTTAAAGTTTATAGGCGGAATGAGAGGTATGACGTCAGAGGTATTTGCAAAGTGGATGTACGTCATTCATATAGTTAATAAACGCAGTAAACAGCTCTTAGACAAGAAGTACAGGCGCCAATACGAGGAAGTGGTTATCAATTAGCAGAATCCCGTCAATTTAGATATTTGAAATTAAAATGGACCTCTAGGGTACCTGAGCGAATAATATTTACTAATGGCAAAATAAGTTTTTGCTAATCTTTAAAAAATATCATTTACTGTCCTAATCCACATAGCACGTAAGGAATCCGGTTCTTGTCATGTGGAGTTCGAGTGAAATAACTTGTCAATGAACCTGTAGAGGCAGAGCAATCAAGATAAGCGGAAATTCCAATCATTAACTAGAACTAGTTGCTTAAAAATTATAGAAATTAATGAATAGCTTGAAATTATTTAAAGTTAGATCTAAACTGTTTAAAACGACAGATTGACTTAGTTTTCAACAATTCAATATTCAAACAACGAGAAGTTATTGCGCTTGAGTTTAAAAATTCTCGATGTGCCCTCATTGCATTCGGCCCTTCAAATGGACTTCGTCGATAAAGAAATTCTTTTTTTTTCAAGTTTCATTTTCTTAGAATCAATTATTTGCCACAGAAAGTCCTTTTGTGGAAGTGAAAGAAATTTAGTAAGATGAATAACTAGGAAACCGAAACCATTTATCCGGGCGGAAGCACTTTTTCACCTGAGACTTCTTATTCTGCACCTTCACAAGCAGCTGATTCGTCCAGGAAGAGAATGAAAATACGTTGAAGTTACTACTTTTGACATATTTCGCCTATTCTTAATGATAAATTGCTACCAGGCGAATTTTCGAATCCGGTCAAGACCGTGTCATCTCGACCTTTCAAATTATCGAGGGGATCCAGACAATGGACCAGCACGTCATTATGTTCATTGAATACATACGCCCATTTCATCGCTTAAACTATTTAAAGAAGATCAGGGTCAGGAAAGCTGGATTTTCTGTGAAATTGACCGATTGACGTCATTTTTCATCAAGACACATTATACGGAAAACTTATGGGGAAGTTGTTTTTTTTTACACTTTAGCAAAAAAAAACCTTTTATTTTTCTCTATATCTAAACCTAATAATTCATAAAAAATTCCGCCTAAAATATCTAGTAGAATTAGTCAAAAAATTATAATAGAATTTTGTTCGCCTTTTTAATAGAAATATATACCAGGAAAACTAGCCTATCGACTCTAATTTTAAATAAACATATATGAGGAAAGTGTATTAAAAAAACATCAGAGGAAATGAACACGTCAAACGATTGTATTTATTCGTGAATTTTACCTCATGCGTATAACTATGCACTACTATGAATTAGCAAAACGTACGTTTTAATTTTATTTATGTATAATTCCCTTTTGCAACGGGAACTCCAGTGAATTAGAGAATTAGAAATTGTCTTCAAGGCAATTCTCACGGAGAGGAAAGTTTGCTGGAATTAATAAAATAGAAACCGTGTTACGTCAATATCTATAATATAGAGAAAGAGAAAAGCTAAATGTCTTATTGTACAATAATAAATTCCGGTTAAATACTAATTGAGAAAGACGAATATTTTTATTTAAAAAAATATATGTGAAAAAATATTTTCGTGACAATGTT
>JAUESI010000010.1:10825341-10835678 GCA_032275145.1 Synergus laeviventris | reverse complement strand
GGTTAAATACTAATTGAGAAAGACGAATATTTTTATTTAAAAAAATATATGTGAAAAAATATTTTCGTGACAATGTTCTCACAGTAAAGAAGGATGATGACATCATATATCTGAGAGGAAGATATCCCTCGATGGAGGTCATTAATCTTATTTTTGACTTCATTAATGTATAATTTATTATTTGAATCTGGTTTAAATTATGGTTTTAAATCTAGGTGACCTAAAATTTAGTTAACGAAACTAGATACAAGCTCTAAGTTTTGACAAGTATGCGATTGTATAATAAATGATCGAACTAAAGTCGACTGAACTAAAGTTAGATCGCTTGTTCAACAGGTGATTTTCGTTTGTCATCGTGTATGTATGGATTAAACATCCTGCTTCTCTTGTACTCATTCCTCTTATCCTACTTGTTCGCCAACAGTGACGCTGATTCTAATCGTAATTCTAAAAAACGTACGAAGGTATTTGGTGAAGAGACTGAAGAGGGATAATGGAATATTAACTGGCCAAGATCGAAATACCACTTCTTTGACTTCCGGCTTTATTTTCTCGTTACAGTTTATTTTAATTACGAAAATGCTTTTATACTTTTATCAATAAATTCATAAATTTATCATTTTCTTTTCGACTCAAAAATAATCCTGTCATAAAAACTGCTTCTATAAATTGGAGGACTCGAAATGAGTGCATAATTCTAAGGATATAAAATTAATTCAAAAAAGGTCAAAAGATTAAGATTATACGATATAAAAGAAATTTAAAAAAATTCAAGATATTTCAAAAGATTACTTGAAAACCTTGAAACTCTTTCAGAGCTGCCAGAATGCGGATCGGATCCCTCAAGCCTGCGCAGTACGACTCAGTATTCGTTGAACAAAGATAGATTAATTGGTAGAAGAGAGAAAGAACATTTAACGGATCCGCGTTGTGGTAGCTCTAAACTTTCATGAATTTTTTTGAAAATCCTTTAAAATTCCGTAAAAATCACTTGACAGTTCTGATCTCGATTCTAAAGTACAGTTCAACATAATCAATTTTTATTATATAGGATTCAAAGTAACCCTGCTTTTTAATTCTACATCTTCTTCTCATGAATCTGATATTCTGTTTTAGGCTCAAAATTTACCGCGTGATTCAGCACGGATGACTTGACTTTCCCGGTAATTTCTATTGTATTTTTAATGTTTTCAATAAAAATTGAGCTTTCTTTTTCTGTGTGGAAAAGTTCCACCATCTCAGCGCACAGCAGAGTGGTGTAAACAGGCTCAAAGTGCAAATGCCTGGACTGGTATTTGACCTTTTCTTTCCCGACTTCATTTTACTTGTTCTACTGGTTCTCTTTATTTCTTGTTTTCTTCGCGATTCTCATTTCATTTCTCGCTTGGACTCCTTTCAAGCACAGTATTGCATTGAAAATTTAAAATTAAAGACACGGGAAAACTCTGGTTTAATTCTAAAATAATATCATAAAGAAGATGGTAACATTCTTTGTAGAATCCTACAAATTATTCACAGACAAATTCAAACAAGTAGGTTTGTTTAAAATGGAATTTATTCCTTTTGCAAACTTCAAACTAGTGGGAATGGGAACAGATTCGATGTAGAATCATACACACTCGCCCGTCACATGGTTTCAGTTCTCACAAGCCAACTGTATTTGGACAAGCTTTGCTTTTTTCTTATCAAGCCTGATTACGAGAGTCAAATTCTATAGAAAATTTGCTCTACCTAAGAAGAAAAGAGAAAGATAATACAGCCTGGAAAGTAAATAAAACCATGCTGCGATATCCTGTGATTATAGGACGTTATACTATATCGTAGCAAGGCATGTCTTTTTATATTTACTCTATGCAGACGTTTCTTTCCAAATTTCGGAATCACAGAGCCAGGCGCATCTCCAATGGAGGTGAGAAATGTCTTCTCGATACTTTCATTCCTCGCAATGAGTTAATTTAAGTTCCATTCTACGCCGCGAGTTCGTGGAGTCATATAATTCTGGCTCTAAATGCCACAAAAAATGAGTTACAACGAGAAAATTGCGCAAGCTTGCAATTATGTAAATGCAAGGATAGCGGCATACGTATACTTCTTGGAGTTTGTACCTTGGTCTTACTTTGCTTCACCGAACATGCACACGAGAGTGACAGAGGCTTATAGGTGCGATACAGCGCAGGAGGGAGAGACAACTATAGACTAACACAGCTATCTCACTATTATCACTAGGCTTGAAAGGCTAAAAGCGTGCTGGCAATAAGGCCGTTTATAGCATGTTTGTGTGTATATACGTATATTATTTGAATGTTTACGTAGGAATGCATGGTACCAACTAGCAAGGACGTTTCCGCTAGTTATTATAAGCTTGCCGCGGTATAGATATACCTCATGCACTTGCACATTCCATCTTGCACGCCAATCTACTATGTGTATAATATGTAGTTATATGAACTTTAGTTCGTACTCGCAAATGGCGGTGTCGAAGAAAAGAGCAATGTCTTGTTTCTTTTAGAAGGTATCTCTCTTTTCTGGATATTCCAGGAAAATTGATTCACCCTACGTCGTATAGTAGCCTAGTATCAAAAAATATGTAGGAAAATAAAACCAAAATACTGTGGCCCATTATTTTTATTACTCTTTCAGTACCTTGTGTGCAAGAAGTAAATGGAAAGATAAGGAAAGGGAACGTAAGCGTCTATAGCAAACATGTCATAGTCGTGACTATCGAGTTGATAAAGATATTCTGTGCGTTTACAGTTTGCTTATTTTGAATCGAGTTCACGATGTCTAGACAGTTTCCAAGATATCACGCCTGAGGCGAACGTTCGCCCGTGGACCTACAGACTGTGCAATGTGCATCTTGCGCAGTGTGCAGTGTGCAGTGTGCACACTGCGCTAGCCCTCTACTTTGTTGATAATGGGAAGCGGGATGCAAATTAAGGAACAAGTCAGATAATACTCAATTGTATGCAAATTAGGCAGATTCTGGATGAGACTAGTCTGAGCTACAATGAGAATGCGTGTATGTACCCACACTGATATATATATATTCGACTATAATATCTAACAACTATACGATGCTATCTCAAATGGCTGTCCTTATGTTCAAAATCATATAAACTTTTAGAAATCCTTTGAAATTCTTCAAAATCTCTTGAAATCTCTTAAGATTTCATGACAACCCTCAACAATCTTATTAATTCAGATGAATTAAGAGAGCAAGACTATAAATTACCTCGTGCACTTATGATTGATGAGTGGTATACTTATATTTCAATTTAATTATCTCATATTTTATAGATAATTCAAATTGTATTGTGGACCTTCGGTCAATGATCAATATATTAATCGGTAAAAGAGTATGTGGGTTGTATAGCCTTTCAAAATATTGACATTCTGTAGGAGATAAAAAGCATCTCTCAATCACCAGCAGTTCTTATCAGCTGTTCACACAAACACATACACTCGCAGACATACACGGTCGGGGATTCACTGATCTTCATAGACCACCCAACAAAATGCTATCTATTTGTAAACCATTTCTTATTCTCGGCAGCGACTTATCATATCCGCTTTTATTACGAAAAATTGTGGATTCCTGGAACATCAAAAGAAGTGGCAACATCTGTTGATCGTAAAAATGATCGTCATCAATTCGCAAACTTAGGAATGATACCAGGAACTTGTTTTTAAAAACATTTAACGGATATGTATTCAGATTGTCTGTGGAAAAAGCCATGCATCACGCGGGGAAATGCCTTTGGTCAAGTATGGAGACTGCACGTGATGGTGTTTACAGCACAGAATGAAACATTTCTCGTAACTGCAGTACTTATGTATTTGCTTTCGAAATCTTAGTGCTGAACAACATCATTGACCTGAATGAAATCAGTTCCGCGGCGTTTCGTCGTTACAGGCGTGACTCATGTCTATATAAATGCACCCAAACGTCGCATTGCTAAGATCCAAGATGTAATTCGACCTTCCAGGAAACATCGTCAAATCTGTTTATTCTCTGGTGTTTTTCGGATCTAGGTTTTATTAACTGCGCACATTCAGATGTAGAAATAGGCACATTTGCATACCAACATTCATTTGTAACGAATTTCGCCTTCCGCAAAGGCACTTTCTATTTTTAAGGAAAGCAATGTGTAAAAAAAACCGACACCTCACTTTTCCCTAAAATTGAATTAGTCAAATACCAATGATTCTCAGCAATTCGATTATCACGATTGAATAGGTGAAAAAGAGAGATTGTGACTTTAGATTTCAAGATTGATAGAGTCTATTTCTGATATAATCGCAACGTCTTATTTATGATTGGATTCTAGTACACAGAAATACAAGAAATGCTTTGAGGAAACTTTGCTTTACATAAACGAGGACTGTTGACTTTAACTGTAGTTTTGTTGAGAAATACTTGAACGTAATGAAGCTACATAGTTAATATTAATGGCGTATTACATCCGTTTTGTTCCTACTTAACCTGTAATCTAAAAATGAAGAATGGTTCCCGTTCGGACAATGTCCTATCTATATGTGTCGAGTATCACGTCCAGTTCTGAGAAATCTTTTAAATTTGAATGCAGGAATCAGTAAAGAAAGAAAGTCAACGATACGGGTTTTCCTTGTGAATCTGAATCACATGTGGCTTTCATAAATCAATGTCATTTCTTTAGTAAACAGTAAGAAGCAGAGTTTCTTTAAGACTGGGGATCATATTTTGAGCGTCCTAATCCTAATATAATCCCAGGAGGTCCTGTTTTAGATTTCATATGCATTTTCTTTAATTTGCTAATATCAGGTTGAGCAATGATCCGCGTTAGCGAACTCAAATAATTCACAAGAAGCATTGTTTTATTGACACCACCTTCAGGCTCATAATGCTGTTAGGGTGTCGTTTTACCGAAGTCAAAGCTTGGAAAAAAAAATTGAAAGTGCGTTCAAATCTGTTTATTGGTTTCCTTGGTGTTTTAATAACCTCCTAATGGACAGTCCAGCTTACATTTATTTATTTACATTACATTAATGACTTTTTATACTCGCTTGGTTCTTTTTTAATATCGAGAAGTGGTAATAAAATGATATTTTTCAGCATCAAATAAAAGTTTAAGTGTTTTCGAAGCGTCCTATTGTAGTACGCAGTTCCGTCCTGAAATTATGTTTTCTTTTTACAATGGAGGATGCTAAATACGTTGCGTAAACTGCGTAAATCTATCGTTATATTATGCTGAAGGTGGCGCAAGAACATGAAGGAGAAGAAAGGACAAATAGGGCGAAAATAGAAGGAGAGTCACGTGGAGAGATGCGATGAGAGAAGGGAAGAAAATAATGAGTACGCAAAAGACGAGGTTACCTGGTATGATATAACATAGCTGCATAATTATTATACATCCAATCATAAAAATTAAAGTGACCATATTTCAAATGCTACAAAACAGGACGCTGACTGGTTAAGTGGGCGGTGGGGGGAGGGGGGGTGCAGATTCAATATGCTTACAAAGTACTCTCGACTCATGAAACATTATATTTTCAATAAACACATTATCAAATATTACATATTTGATATTCAATTTTTAGGTATGTAATTACATGTATAATATATTACGTATGGTCACTTTAATAAAAATATGGGTTATAAATAAATACGTCATACATTTTCATGTTTCGTTACGGCAATTTTGAAAAAAAACACGCTTTTATCACCCTCATAATACACAATCTGCTTGAGATAAACCAGGAAACATAGTTTTTTATTTTAAAGCAGCTGCACAATATATCTTCACAATGATAAAATCGTTATTGTTGCATGCATATTGTGTGACGTGCGTGACTCTATAACTGGATTTATTAAGACAGACGTGCTCTGTTTTGATCTTGCACGATCACTGTTGATCGAGTTGCTTTCATCTACATTCTACAGCAGTAGACGGTCTTAAAGTTGTTGATCGGTAATATTACCGATGAAAATGGAAAATCCTTGTACTGAAATTCTAACTTTGTTTAAAGAGACGTACTTCCCAATTTAGCTGTATCAGAAACTAAATTTAAAAAAATGATGCTTTGTTACACGAACTTACGTGACAAATGAATTTTATACGATAACAACAAGGCCTTTCTTTTGACTGGGCACAAAATGTATGCGTGTTCTGCCATTTCGAATCAGCGAGTAAAGACATGGAAGTAGGCCAGGTAGAAACAGCAAACCGAGGCCCGTCTAGATATTGCGACGCAATAATTCACCGCAACTTTCGACACAGGGACAATTTGTGTCGGCAAACCTCGTCTTCTATTTGCTTTGTTGCACGTTCAAGGCATTCATACACAATCCAAGTTTTACTAATCTGCTTTCACCATCATTGTGGGGGTGGATAAAGTACACAACAAGAATGCTGCACTTTCAATTTTAGATGCAAGTTATCCATGAGACTCTGTTTTCAATATTAAAACATCTTATATTTCCTATAACATCAAGTGTTTTCTATAACCACGCATATACACGAATCATCATTCTTCAAATGCATGGAAAGTAGCTCTAAGTAAACAGCTCGATTTCTATTGTAGGTTACGTAACCAACTAACCATTGCATTATATCACCGCAATATTACTCGTGGCTATGTGGCATTCGGAAGCGGAAGACGCAATAGCAATCATCTCAGAAACGACGTAGTAGCCTCGATTTTCTTTATTTTCTGTCACTTGATGGGCGAGAGGAGAGGAACTTATTTTTTCTTCATTCCTGTGAGCAATTAGTCTTCAGCAATAATAGATTCCTTCATTGGTAAATAAAACAATTGAACAGGCAGAGAGTTTTTTCAAACAATTCTTACAGCACTTCTGCAACATTCCTACATGTAAAGGAATACAATCCAGTTGAGAGTATGGTTACTTATTTGAAAATTCTTTTATAATAGGATAATAGTCAAAAAAAAAGGAGTATAACTCTAATAACAGCTTGTTGAGGTAAATAAGTGATTGAAGCAATATGAAATTAGTTGTCGCACAATTTTTTTACCTTGTTTTTTATTGGAATGTCATGTCTGTAACCACCTTTTTTCTAGACATCAGGCGTCAAAGTTTGTGAGAAAAGCGTCGCACCATGTTGTCAAGAAATATGCACAAAACATAACGTGCATATACCTATAGAAACGTAGACATAGTGGCCTAGACAAGTAGGTCGCGGCGCAGTTCTCCCCGCATGCTCTCGCGTGCCACAATATCCGTGCCTCGTCAATGCGCCTGTATATGCTCTTGCATGTGCTCGAGAATGCTCTTATACGACCATAAAATTCTGTACTATCGGTCTTACGTAAACTACATGCCAGCCTCAGCGCCATTCTTAATTATGTAGACATACCGCTCTGTACTGCGATGAACTAAGAAACGGTGATTGTGCCGATATTCAATCACTAGAATGTCATGTGCGCGCTTTTTCCAATAATTTATGCTTTTATAGTTTAAAAGAATCTTATGTTAAAATATCCTTAAAGAATATAAATACTTCAAAGAATTCAGAAAATTTCAAGTGATTGCAAAAGATTACAAAATATATTTTTAAGTATTTTCGGAGATTGGAGAAGGTCATTTGGCCAGACAAGATATGTTTTGGGTGGGCCGGCACCGAAGATTTTCCTGAGACCATTATCATCTCAATTTTTAATATAAAAACGTACAAGATTAATGTTTTTAGTTTAACGTGTGTTTTTCGAAAAGACAAAACAGTTAACCTGAGTAAATTTTTTAAGTCAGAGGAATTGTCATTTGTACTTTATATCCGCCTGTCTCTCTCTCTCTCTCTACTTTCTTTAAGGTTTACAGTTTCGTCGACCCGGAAACGGTCGCTCGCATTCTCCGCCGGAACACCATATTTCTTGCAAGAAGAGTACACAGAGAAAACTAGGGTTTTTAATTTCGTTTGAGCTTATTTTTTAACAAACGATCATCTTGATCTTCTCGTCAGGCTTGCTGTCATGAACAAATTTTCAGTAAATTAAAAGTTCTTTGTTCTTACATAAAACTTACTTTTTTTCTCTGCCTAAGATCTTGTTCCAGCAGTCTAAACAACGATTAAATGCTGTTATTACAGCAGAGAATGGATCCTTAAGACGGCAATTGCGCTGGATTCCAAAGAATCTGGAACGCGACGGTAAAAAGCAAAGTAAGCGGTTATCCGCCATTTTCTCTCTATATCTCTCTCTTCTAGTCTACGTACTATACTTATTTTGTTCAACTTTTTTCCTGTTTGCGAGAAAAAGTTAACCGGAAACTGTTGGCTGTAGGAAAAATTTAAGGTATAGCTGTAGAACACTCAAAGAAGTGGCCCTCAAATTGTGTGCCTATACATATTATATATATATATATAATAAAGAATGAAATTTACTATTGATACATTGAATACCGAAATCTCTTTTACTATTGTCGATCGTCATACATAGTTAAAATTTATGCTATATGCTATTACCGCTCTATATTTCCTAAAATAGAAAATATTGAACCGCAAATATTGATTTTATTATATATTCATTATACATATAACAGCATATAATATATGTACATATTTAAGTTGGACTTATTATGTCATACTATATGGTATGTATTTATAATATTCTACGGAAAGATTAATAATTAATTGTGTCATATATAGGCTTTTAAAGTGGAGAAAGGGTACATCCTGAAAGTCTCGACGCAGTTCTTTCCTTGATGCTAGGAAAGTTGCTTGGTTGCACTGCATTTTGCGCAATGCAGTCTGGTGATGGTAGCCCCGAATTCACAACTGTATTACAGTTGTGGGGCAAGACGGGAGAAATGTTTGTAAACACAACGGTTGTGGGTGGGGATGTGAAAGGGGTTAAGCGAAGAAGGGGTATTTTCTTCCACTTTACATTATATAACATAATTTCATCCATTTCGTTCAACCGTTGCCGGTCTGACCTACTTGACCAACATGTCGAAACTCAGATTTTAAGGAAAGTATCTTTGTTAAAATCCCTTAGTTCTCTCAGCTCTTTTTTTCACCTCTAAATGGAAAAAAGTGGAAAATTTTCAACAATTATATCCTTTCGACGTATTTCACGTTTTGTCCTTCAATGTTCCTTCAAAAGGATGAGTTGAATCCCATCTTTAGTATAAAACTCAAAGATCTTTTGTCTCTTGAATAAAAGAAATATAATATTTCACTTTAGTATTTGCATTTATCATTTTCTCACTCAAAACGTGAAATATAAAGGAAAAAATTATAAGGCGACCTGTAGGACGGAAACCAAGTTCATGGGAAGTCGCGTGGACTTTGGGTCCTACGACCTCGCTTCATGTTTTCTCACGATCTTATATGCTATAAGTCCTAGCATGTTCTACTGCAATCTGACTTCTGAGAAATTGAAAAACCACCACTATTCTCTTTTTTTTTAATTACCGAGTATAGGCTTTTGCAAAAGTAGAGTTTAAATTTCATTTGGTGTAAATGTTAAAAAAGGAAAGATTCTCACGTATATATAGGGAATGCATATTAAAAAAATGTTTAATTATAAACAGTGGAGTTTCTTATTTATAAAACACGAATGCACTTGTGCAAGCCTATCTTTCAGTGAGATGTATAAGCGTTCAAGAATTTATCGTAACCTCGAACTCTTCGTCCCACGTGTGGTTAGGACATGCGAAATTTCTGTTTACAATTGTCACAGCAAACGATGCATGTTTTAACATGTGTAAATCAGAGTCAATCCAGAAATAAATCCAAATTTAAAAAGCCTAATGTGGGTACCTAAATTCTGATCTACGTCTAAAAAATTGTTAATATACTTCAAACACGTCAGGATTTTCTGTTATAATAACTTAACTTTATTCAACAATACTTAAAACAAAGACAACACGAATAAGGTTTACAATTACGCGCACACCTGTCAAGCTACAGCGAGATCATGCTTGCTCAGTGGCGGTCAAAGATCTTCTCTTGATTTAGAAGAGGCATAGCTAAATTTTATTCGCTTTCTTTGCTTGATTTAGATTTAGATTACCAATTCGAAGAATGCTTCTTCAAATTATCATTATTTTCTGTTTAGATTAAACCTATACTCTAATAAAGTGTACTAATTCATTTAGTTTGTTTTTGTTACTAATTGAATTAGTACATTTTTAGTAATTTATAGTAAACGACTCAGATTGAGAGGGTAATGCATTTAGAGACACTTTCTTCCCTTCAACACCATCTCACTTTACGATTTAAAAGCACACATCATACACGGAGAGAAATGAGGTTGAAAATCTTCGATATCACTGCTATTATTTCGGATTTCATTCCCAAACAAGTCTACCTTTTCAGATCCAGGATAAAAATTGAATA